>PVJI01002547.1:48952-142853 GCA_004026765.1 Micronycteris hirsuta
GTAATAAGGATGCTTTCAGAATTCGACGAAAAATTAACGAACTTGCTTGAACAAATGAGGAGAGATCTGCAGGGAACCAATAGAGATAAGGAAACTGGGACTCAAATCAACGGAGTGGACCAGCAGAAAGAAAAAAACATCCAACCAGAAAAGAAGGAAGCAACAAGAATTCAAAAAATGGAGGAGGGGCTCAGAAACCCCCAGGACATCTGTAAACGTCCAAACATACGAATCATTGGACTGCCAGAAGGAGAAGAAGAAATCCAAGGAATTGAAAAAATATTTGAACACATAATGATGGAGAATTTCCCGAAGCTGGCGAAGGAAATAGACTTTCAGGAAGTCCAGGAAGCTCAGAGTCCCAAAGAAGTTGGATCCAAAGAGGAACACACCAAGACACATCATAATTACATTACCCAAGGTCAAAGATAAGGAAAGGATCCTGGGAGCAGCAAGAGAAAAGGAGACAGTTACCTACAAAGGAATCCCCATAAGACTGTCAGCTGATTTCTCAAAGGAGACCTCACAGGCAAGAAGCGGCTGGACAGAGGTGTTCCAAGTCATGAAAGGCAAGGACCTACATCCAAGAATACTCCATCCAGCAAAGATTTCATTTAGAATGGAAGGGCAGAGAAAGTGCTTTGCAGATAAGGTCAAGTTCAAGAAGTTCATCACCACCCAGCCTTTATTGTATGATATGTTGAAGGGAGTTATATGATATATGGAGGAATATCAACAGGGGAGTGGTAGGGGGAGAGGGTGGGAATGGGGCACAGAACAAGTAGCATAAATGGGAGGTAGACAACAGACAAGGGGTGGTTAGAATAGTATAGGAAGTACAGGAGCAGAAGGACTTATGTGTAGGACCTATGGACAAAACTAAAGGGAGGGGAAAGGGGGGGTAAGGGGGAGGGGGAATGAAGGGGGGAAATGGGGCAACTGTAACAGCATAATCAATAAAATCTAGTTAAAAAAAAAGCATTTCCAAAAGAGATTCTTACAGTGATAAAAACCTACATTAAGAGAAGGAATATATAAATTAACAACATAACTTTAAACAACAACGAAGTAGAACAACAACAACAAACTAAGCCCAAAGTTAGTAGAAGGAAGAAAAAAACAAAGATCAGAATAGAAATTAATGCTGTAGAGACAAAAAGACAACAGAAAAGATCAGTGAAACTAAGTGCTGGTTATCTGAAAAGATAAGCAAAATAGACAAATCTTTAGCTAGACTTCCCGAGAAAAAGGGAGGAGTCAATAAATAAAATTAGAAATAAAACAGAATACATTACAACTGATACCACATCAATACAATGAATCAGAACAGACAACGGTTAACACTTATATGCCAACAAAGTGGACGACTTAGAAGAAATGGTTAAGTTCCTAGAAACACAACCTACGAAGACTACATAATGAAGAAACAGAAAATCTGAACAAATCAGTAGTAAGGAAATTGAGTCAATAATCAAAAACTTTCTCAGAACAAAAACCCCATGACTTGGTAGCTTGACTGGTGAAGTTTGCCAAACTATTCCAAAAATAGAAGAGACAGAAGAGGAGGGAATATATACAAACACCTTATATCAGGCCACTCTTGCCCTGATCCAAATAGAAAATAACAACAAGAAAAGAAATTACAGTATACAACCTGATCAAGCAAAATTTATTGCAGGAATGCAGAGATGGTTCAAATGTGGTTATCAATTAATGTAATACATTATATTAAAAAATAAAAGATAAAAATCATATTATCATCTCAATAAATGTATAAAAAGCCCAAAATTGAAAATTCATTCATGATAAAAACTCTCAACAAGCTGGGGATATTGAGAATGTTATCTCAACATAATAAAGACCACATATGCCAAGCCCACAGCTGACATTATATTGAATGGTGAAAAGTTGAAATTTTTCCTGAAAGATCAGGAACAAGACAATGATGCCCATTCTTTCTACTTTTAGTCAACAAAGTACAGGAAGTCTTAGTTGGAGCAACTGGGCAAGAATAGAAAAAGGCACAAATTGGAAAGGAAGAAGTAAAACTGTCTCTATTTGCAGATGAAATTATTTCATATATAGGCAATCCTGAAGACTCCACCAAAAAATCTTAGAACAAGCAAATTTAGTGAAGTTGTAGGATACAAAATTAATATATAAATATCATTTTCATTTCTATACACTAATATGAATTATCAGCATGAGAATTTATAAAAACAATCTCATTTAAAATTGCATTAGAAAAAATGAAATATCTAGGAATACATTTAACCAAGAAAGGAGATAAAAAAATCTTTACAGTGCCATCTAAGATACTGATGAACAACTTGAAGAAGACACAAATAAAAGGGACAATAGTCCATCCTTGTGGATTGGAAGAATTGAGAGTCTTAAAATGTCTATATTATCTAAAGCAATAGACAGATGCAATGTCATCACCATCAAAATTCCAATGGCGCTTTTATAGAAATAGAACAAATATTCCTAAAATGTATGTAGACACACATAAGACCCTGAATAGTCAAAGCAAAATCTTGAAAAAGAAGAGAAAAGATGGAGGCATCATATTCCTGACTTGAAACTATTTTGCAAAGCTATAGTAGTAAAAATTGTATGGCATTGGTATAAAAACAGACATACAGCTCAGTAAAATAGAATGCACCCAGATATAGACCCATGCATATATGATCAATTAAATTATGTCAAAATGCTAAGAATATACAATGAGGAAATAGAAATCATAGTCTCTTCAATAAATGGTGGTGGGAAAACTGGACAGACAAAAGAATAAAATGGTGGACTATCACTATCTTAAGTAATACAAAAATTAACTCAAAATGACAGAAAGCTTAAACATAAGACCTTGAAAATATGAACAAAAAATTAAGGGTATAATCTCCTTGACATTGGTTTTGGCCATTTTTCTTTTGGATTTGATGACAAAAGTAAAGGCAATAAAAGATGAAATCAACCAGTGGGACTACATCAAACTAAAAACTTGTAAATATTAAAGAAAATATCAACAAGATAAAAAGGCAGTATATAGAATGGGAGAAAATATCAGCAAATGAATATATCTGGAAAGGGGTAACTATCTAAAATATATAAAGAACTCACACAACTCCATATCAAAAAAGTAAACAATGATCAAAAATCAACAAAGAAACTTCATAAATATTTTGCTAAAAAAGACATATAAATGCCCAACAGGTACATAAAAAAGGTATTCAATATTACTAATCACAGAGATGGTTATCAAATGTAAATTAATAAATATCAAACGCAAATCAAAAGCACAATGAAATATCGCTTCAAAATGGTTAGAATGGCTATCATCATAATGCTAAAAGATAAAGTGTTGACAAGGGTGGAGAGAAAAGGGAACCCTTGTGCCCTGTTTTGGGGAATTTAAATTGGTTCAGCCACTATTGACAGAGTGGTTTCTCAAGAATTTAAAGTAAAACTACCATACAATCCAGCAGCCCCACTTCTGGGTATATAGCCAGAGGAAATTAAAAAGTATATCAAAGAGATATCTGCATTTCCATGTTTACTGTAGCATCATTCACAATAGACCAGATGTGGAAACAATCATCAACGGATATAGTATATGATGGATTATCATTCGGGAATAAGCAAGGACAAAATCCTTCCATTTGCATCAATATAGACAGAACTTGAGGTCATTAGGTTAAGTGAAGTACACCAAAGAGAAATATTGTATGGTATCATTTACATATAAAATCCTAAAAAAAAAAAAGTCAAACTCACAGAAACAGAGAATAGAAGGTGGTTGCTAGGGACTGGGAGGTGGGGAAAATAAAAGAGGTTGGTAAAAGTATAAGATGAATAAGTTTCCTCCTCTGAGGATGTAATGCACAAACACAATGACTAAAATTATTAACACTGTACTGTGCACTCAAAATTTGTTGAGAAAGTAAAATTTAAATGTTCTCACCAAAAAAAAAAAAAAAGAATGATGGCAGATGCGCTAATTAACTACATGGGGGGAATTGTATGTGTGTAAGAGGAAGAACTCTGCCTTTCTCTCTCTCTCTCTCACTGTCTCGTGTGTGCATGCGTGTGCACTCTCTGAGGACACAGCAGAACGTGGCCATCTGTGAGGCTGGAAGAGAGCTCTCAGCAGGCGTCAAATCGGCACCTTGATTTTGAACATCCCGGCCTCCAGAGCTGTGGGGAAATAAACTTCTATTGTTTAAGCCACCCAGTCTAGGGCATGTTGTTATGGCAGCCTAAGCCAAGTAAGACATCACATGTTGCATATTCTCCTGATTTAATAGAGATGTTTGGGACATAGTCCTACATGAATATCGTACCCTCTCTTTTCATTCACTAGGAACTAACTGCATCCACGCTTAGTGTAACTTTCTGAGTTGGTAGCCCTTCCAAATTTTTAATGAACAAAACAATTAACAAGGTATCACCTATTTATATGTACATTAGATTCTCAAACTAGTATTGCAGTGCAGTTTTGATAATATAAACAAGGAAATATGCACTAGAGTATGATTACTTGATAAAATGGGGAACTGCAGGATCTTTTCTGTTCAGTAAGGTTATTTGCAACAAAGCACCATATGGTGGTGTTTAGAGCAAACGTAACTTGGACACCAACACTTTTTACTCTGGATCCATAAAGGGGGCAACTTGAACTATCCTGGCAAGAAACTGTGTATTGTTCATGGAAAAATAACTCAAATTGAATTGAGCAACAGGACTGAGTTGATCAAACAGTGTATTTGAGCACATACTACTGATAAAATTAATAAGTAACAGTGTTCCAACCAAAAGAAAAGATATCCACTTCTAATTTATAATTTAATTTTAATTTCATGGAACTCGATATTTCCCTTAATGCACGAAGAACATTTCTGAATCTGTAAGAAGCAGGACCTTAAAAATTATTATTGTAAAAATCCAGATGGATTTCACTATTAATCATGAAATGTACCTGCTCTTTGTACTTCCAAACCAGAAGAAATGTTAAAAGTCTTACTCATTGTTACTTCATAATAACAGGGACTGGGGCAGCTAGTTAGTGAGAGGGAGCATATTGTGTAATGTCTAGCCCCAGATCAGCCTAAAACATGAATCATCTGCAGAGCGTGGGCATTTACAGCTCTAAGCCTCACTCAGCATGTCACCACGCGAGCAAAACATATTATTTTACAGAGTTTATTCTTGTACTATTATTTATTAATTGTATTATCTTCCATATGAACATCTGTACGCCTGCTTTTGTCCAGCCCTGTATTCACGGCCAACACACACTGCAGTGTGGCCGTGGACTTTGTTAGGCCATTTACACCAGCCCTCTTACAACACACATCACTGAGAAGGGACTCGATAAGGATTGGCACAAATGGAAGAGTAGTGGCTTATTTATTCAGAAGACACGTGAGTTCATTTTACTTTGAGACCTGGGTTGTACCCACATGGGTTTTTAAAAAAGAAAAAACAGAGTTTAGATGCGTAGGTTTCTATCACTGAGGTGCAAGAAAATTTATCTGATTTAAGAATCAGAATCTAGGTATTTCAAACTTATATATGGTAAAATACTGGCATTTCTGGATTCCTAATCAAACCTTGGGATTATAGAATACTCATAAATCAATTTGTGGAATTTAGAATGCTTTTCACAAAAGATTTCAATATTATACATGACAGAATGCTTTCTCAGACTGTATGAAATCTTTGTGGCTTAACTCATGTTGTATACAAAGTATTTAAGTTATGGTTATCTTAAATCCTAAAATAATAATTTGTATTTACTGATTCATTATCATACTAAAATTTTTATATCCAGTATCACATCTATTCTTGCAAATAAACTAAATAAATCTTATTGGATCTATGAAATCAAATTTCCAATTTTATAGACTAGGAAAAGAGGTTAGTTATTTTTCCAAGGACCATAAATCTAGTCAAGATTTACGGCTAATGTTTACATAATTTAAATGCACAGTGAACAGTGCCGATATGTGTTAAGCAGTATTAAAGAGCTTCACATATTTAAGTCACTTAACTGTCACTGTCTGCCCTCCACTTTGTATTAATATCTTTACAAAGTTGATTCTAACCTCACCCTCCCAAACGTGACTGTGGATTGCTCCATCTGCTTGGCCCTTAATCCAACACACAGCACTGCAGTGTTTTAAGACTTACAACAATGGGGAGAATGTAAAGGGTATAAACACATTTTGGAAGGGTTCAACCCTTTATTCATGACTTATTTCAAAAATGAGCATTTCTGGATCATTTTAACCTAGAATGCTTATTTCATATTAATTCCTGCCTCAGAACTGCCATCATCTGTTTTGCTTTATTTTGTAGATTAGATAGTGCAGAAAGAAAAACATGTTGGCAATACATGGGACTTTGAAAGTGTCAAAGGAGTAGATTTTACTCATCTGCTAAATTTTCATTAAAGTAAGATCATTAAAATGCAATTTAGGGCAGGGCGCAGGGCAGGCTCTCCGGGGGTCTGTGGGGCAGGTGGGGATGTGCTAGAGCTTGGGGATCAGCGCAAGGAGGTTGCCATTGGCAGAGTTGAAATGTGGAGACATATCCACACAAATTTATTTTTATTCTCTCTTCCCTTTCTCCTTGCCAATATGTCTTCTGATCTCAAGTGAGTGAGGAAGAACTAAATAAAATATTTAGAACAGAGGAATTGTATATCACTAAGCTAAAATCAGTTGTTCATTTACCTGAAGAATATTTAGGTCTGAGAGACACTAAAATATACTGATTAAGAATATAAGTTTTGGAGTAAAAAAGCCTAGACTGGAATCTCAAGTCTACCACATGCTAATTGTGCCACCTCTTGGGCCAGTTCCTTAAGTTTTGCCTCAGGTTTTAATTTGCAAAGTGGTGATAATAATAACAAAGATCTCATAAAATTATTTTAAAGATTAAATAAAATAATACATATATAAAACTTAACATACTCTGTAGTATATAACAAGCCCCTGTAAGAGTTAACTTATGGGGTTTCTTTTGGTGATAATAATGTTATTTTTAAATATGCATTGTATTCTAGATGCCATGGTTAGAGTTTGACACAGAGATCTTTATGAATCGAAACTGCACACATACTCACAAATATTACTGATGGGATACCCTAAGGAGAAATTCTGTCGCATTCTAAAACGATACAGGAAAAACGAAATATCCAAATAACTTTACATCAGACCTACTTGCTACATGCAGCCAGTAGGGTGAAAGATAGGGCGGCAAAGTCCACCTTTCTTTCAGGATTTCCATTTACATGGGCTCAATGGCCCACCGACATGAATAGTAAAGAAACCCTAGAGAGCAAAGGCATCATGGACAGTTTCCTACTTTATGATTCAATTTCTTTATAGGGCAGGGTCCTCTTTATAAAGAACATGGGTGAACTTTGAGCCAGAAAAACCCGAGTTCTCCCCCTGGCTTCACCTTACCACAGGTATGTGAACAGTGACAAATTATTGAACCTCTGAGGTACAATCCCATCATTTGTAAAATGAAGAAAATGCTTACACTCTAGGCAGATAATAATGAAAGGAGATGACGTATACAAAACAGCACCTTAAATGGCAAGTTACCTATTCTTATTATATCTCGACTTTCAATTAGAAACTCACAGATTTACCTTTTTAAAAAATAATTTTTGTATGTATGTACAAACGTGTGTATTTTTATACTCAGACAAAAACCTTTGGTATTTGTCTTCAGAGATCATTAATAAAATACAATCCCTTTTACTTGAAAAACCTTTTAAAGTATGAAAGTTTGGCAAGAGCAGATTCTTAAGTTTGCTCTTATGAATTACTAGTAGGCCATCATCTTTAGTCTTCAAATCACTTTTCCCAGCATAGACCACAAACAGCCCAAATATTTACACTGACCCTTCTAAAGAGGAAACAAGCTGGGGTTGCTCCAGAGCTTCATTCCTCACCTTTCCCTTTATTTTCGGCGCACTCTCAGGCATTCACTACCATTAGGCAAAATTATACCATCAATGGCATTGCACCTGGCATGGCTCGTGGTCCCAGGTGGAGAAGCAGATGTATAATGGACTGATTTGAAAATGCTACATTAGAGAGAAAGCTCTACACACAAAATTAGTGAGACAATGCCGAGGACTGCGCTTCCTTCTGTTCCATTATAATTTATCATCCAGAAAAAGGCATCACTAGGTAAACCGTGGAGGGCAATAATTAAAGGGGAAGGCAAAGCGGAGGACTTTTGCAGCAGCATCCTCTGGATATTGTGCAGGGAGATAGAATGCAAACTAAGGCATTCAGCTCATATGTCCATGCATATTAAGTCATTCAGCTAGTGTGTGAAATGTTTCAGGTTGTCCCACGGATATAGCCAAAAAACTAAACATTGACTCAGCAAGAGCTCAAATGAGAGATCTAATTAAATTAAATGGTACAAAGGAAGGGCTTCTTTCATAGACTCCGGTAATTGCTTAACACAGGAAAGAGATCAAATAAAGGTCAAAAAGTATAGTAATAGCCAAGAAGATATATGCAGTGAGGCATAGGGAAGACATGAGCATAGACGTGACCAAAAGTTCAAAGGTGACCACTGGCTAGCCTCTGATTGGATGTTGTCACGACCATACTTAATCAGGAGGGCCTTTTCGGTGAGGTCTGAGACTGACACAGGCAACAGCATCTTAGTTTGAATTTCATTTTAATGACTGGCTACGTGCAGAAATGCTTAGGATAATTCCCTTTCCTTGAAATAACATGATTAAGAGCTCACAGAGAATAGGTATAATATTTGATCTCTCCAAACACTGTATTTCAGGTTCCACCTCAGAAAGGAGTGAGTCTGGAGGACAGTGAGGATGACGCTAATGTACTCAGGGGTGGCTATTTCAGAATGCGATGCTGGGGATATGGGATAGCATGCGCGTAAACAGGCAGATAGATAAAGGACTCTGATAAACCACTATCACTAAATGTTGTGGGTGGCACAGCCCATCTTTGATAAGAGGGAGCTGGACAATGTAGGTGAAGGAGGACAAAGAGACAGAACTCCTTCCTTGTTAAGTTCCCAGAGCCTTAGTTTCTCACTTATAAAATGAAGATAATAGTGGGACTTGCCTCTGAACATTGTTGCGTATATAATATAATATAATATAATATAATATAATATAATATAATATAATTAATATAATTAATATAATATACAAAATATATGAAGGGAACTTAAAATGATACCTGGTCATCAACAGCTCAATAAAAGTTAGTTACCATTGTTGTTATCATTAACCTTATTATAATTGTCACAGAAGTAAAGAGTAAGAAACTTGTTTTAAAAGAGTGTCCCAATTGCTTAAAGTGTGAGCCATGGGCCCTGAACCTGCTCCATTTTCCACTATTGCCAAAGCTTCTGTGCCCCTGCTGGGAAACGCAGCGTTCTGTGTCTTTGCTTTGGAATCAGAGAACTGTGTTTAAGGCCTGGTCCTACCTCTTAATAGCTTTGTGATCTTGGAGAAGTTGCTCAACCTCTTTCAGTTTCCGTTTCCATATCTATAAGACAGTACTAATACTATTTCATACATTTTTTGGTAGGATTTATGAAAGCAAATGCATTTAAAATATTTAGGACAGTGCTAAGCATTAATAAGCACTCAATTTCATGCATGTATACAAGAAGACATATGCATATATCACATATATGGTCTACACATATAAACTACACTTATGTGTGTGTATACATATGCACACATGAACACATACACCACTCATTATTCCTTTAATTCTAAATAGCAACACAGAAGTTTTTAGCCAGGTGAAACCTAGCCACTTCATTCATTCTCACTGTCCGGTCAGTCTCTGTTTCAGTCTCATTCACACACACACACACACACACACACACACACACACACACACACACACTATCCAGGCAACATGTTTATGAGTCTATACTTATGCTGTTCCTTAATTCAGACAAGCCTTTCTGGAGTTAGTATTAAAAAGTTTACCTTGAATTTTAGAAAAATTATATTTTCAGTTTGGTTTCATAGTCTTTTTCTCCTCTCCAGCTAAGCAAATTCTTCCAATTCTTTATTAGTTTTTATTATTTAGCTCAAATTATCTTTTAAATTCTTTCGATGATTTAAATCAGAGCACTTGCTTTGCTGCAAATCTTTGGCATATATTTCCCCGATGTGTACTTGTTTATTAATTCTTCACTGTACTTGTTTATTAATTCTGCACTGCTCTTAAACATTAATTCTGCACTGCTCTTAAATATTGACCTGTCTTACTCTGCCCAACATCTTAAAATCCCATGCTATCAGAAATGCTAATATTCCCCAATGACTCCCCTGTATTTTTGGGTAGCTGAAGTTCTACCCTATACTGCAATTCAATAACTGAACACGTGACTTTTGCATAAATACTCTAAAGTTAAATAAAAATATCTCTATGCCTGATTTTTTTCAAATCTAAGGTCTCATGTCTCCATCAGCATTGGGAACAAGTTAAGTCCAAGTATCTATCTGAAGATCTTTTACTTTGTGCTGAAAACACTTAAGGATAGCCTGAGACTGACTCTGTGCATGTCTTCCATTACTCATCAGCCACGTGTTGCCCAAACTCTAACCTTGGTTCAGAAGCAAAGATGATCACTCTTCCTCAAAGCCAATGTCAAGTGCTGCTGCTAACACAGAGATGGGCAATAAGCCGTTTTATGATACACAGAGGAATTATCCCACTAAAAGGACACTTTTCTAGGCTTCTTTCTTTAAACTTAATTTGAAATAAATTTTTATAACCATTAGATGAAACATATCAGTGAATAATATTACTTCCTGATAGTTATCATTATCCAAAATTAACTATTCTGACCACTACTGTACTATTATTGCTGCTAGCGAATATTTCATGAACACCTACTATATGCTAGACACCTGAGGCTGGACTAAAAATGATTTTCTTTGCACACCTTACTTGCAGTAACTTGTTACCCTATCAGAAGGCATGTACCAGCCAGCGAGTGACACCTTGCTGGTACAGAGATGATGGGGGCCCTATTGTATGATGACAGAAAGTACATGAACCCTCATTCTGAGTAACAACGTAGAGAACAGTGCCCTACCAACCTGTATCAAACATAAGTGTGAGAAAAAGGTACAATTTCGTTCTTATAAGTCATTGAGAGTTGGGAGCTGTTTATTATGACAGCGGAGCCTAACGTAATTTGACTAATTTGGTGTTGTTGACTAAAAACACTTCCTTAATTCTTTCAATGGTGGATGTTTTTTTTTCATGTTACATGATAGAGACACTGAGGCTAGACTAAAGATGATTTAACTTTATACAGAAGAGGAGGATATTTTTACTCTACAGCTGATTAAAAGCATAAGTAATATTGCTAGAATTTTCAAGGAAAAATGCCAATTTTGTCATTAGCAATAAGAATACCATGTGTGCACTAACACAGAGTAGTTACTCAATGCTTTCGATGTAAGATTGATACTAAACGGTATGCTGGCTGTTTGAAAAAACTTAGAACGCAGTTTTCCAATTCAACCATGAATTGCCTTTGACCTACGGCTTGACCAAAAACTTTCTCGAGACATCTAATGCTGCAGAGATGACTTAATGCACTTGTGCCCTGTGGGCTGTCAGAGTGTTATTTTTTGATCAGCGACATCCTCAGAAAGCAACATTTCTTGACTGTATTATCACAACTCCCTGCTGAAAAGCCTTCACTAAATTGAGATTTAATGTTGTAACTTCAGCTTTTATTGAGGGTCAGTGTAAGAAATGTCCATTTGAACATTTATATCTTCTGTGGATCCCTAAGTTAGGACATCATTCATCATATTAACAATTGTTACACAAGCAATGACCACACACAATAAAAGTTTCCATAAATTTAAAGGCCGATAAACATTTTTTTCTCTCTAGATAAATGTCTATGCTGTCCATAAACAAGCTAAATAATAACAACTAAACAATATAGTTACTTATTAACAACTAAATAATATAGTTATTCATTAATTTTTAGTTGAATATAACTAGAGTTACTGATTTACCCAACAGGTTGATAATACCCAATTCTTTTCTTCATTTAAAATATCTTTAGCATCTGTTTCTATTTTTAGTTTCTATTTTTACATTGTTCTTGATGAGTGAAACTGCTACAATTTTCATAAGACTAAAAATACAAATTCTATTTGTAAATTAATATGAGCTATGATGTATTTATTTTTTGCTTGTGTTTTCTTGCTAACTGAATTCCTTGAGAACCAGGTCCCTGTTTACTCATCGCTGTGCTGTTGTTTCAGGGCAGCGAAATGAGAACAAATACAAGTCAGTGGGGAACAACTCAACGAGCTCTGAGACGAGAGCCTGGATTCACGTTTTCACTCCATCACTTACTAACCGTATGGCATTTGGCAAGTCATGTTCATTTATTAACCTTACTTTTCTTGTCAACAAAATACCACAAGTTTACTCGTAGCATTGTTGAAAGGATAAAATAATACATATAAATATCTCAATATGAGTGGAGTGTTCACCAAATTCAGCAAATTCTAGCATCACCTCTTTCTCATCCAAAGAGAAAGTGACAGTAAAGAACACAATGACGCTATCATTTATCTCTTCACTAGGTACCTTCAAAGAGAGCCTAAGAAAATGTTTGCATGTAATTTTCTGAATGCCTATTCTCAGCAGAAGGGCAGAGACCGAGAAAGAATGTAGTGTGGGTGAGAGTAGAGATAAATAAGAACATTATTCGTTTCAGCCAGAGAGCAGTTCGGGCCTGATTTCATAGGGTCCGTGAAACTGTACAGCAGAGTTGGTTCAACCTTGAGGCAGGGAGTCCGGCCATTTGTATGCCCCTCTCAGCCACTGGCTACGGGCTTCTGGGGCATGAGGGTGGCGGTGAACAACCACCCAAACAGGGTGATTCCTATTTGGCTGAGGGCAATTATCCAGAGAAGGGAGCAGCTGTGAGATGTCAGCAGCCAACACTTGCAAGAGCTGGGAGATGGGTGAACTACCAGGTGAGAGAATCTGGCAGGAGTAGCAACATCCATAACAGCATTATTAGATTTTCCTTAATTTTTATCTTCCTGTAGGCCAATAGTTCTCATCCAGAGGAAATTTTGCATTTGGTAGTGTCAGGGGACACCTTTAAGTGTCACAACAGAGTGGTGGTGGGGGTGCTGGCACCTAGCGGGTGGTCCAGGGATACTGCTAATCATTCCACCATGCATAGGACAGCCCCCCTTTTCCAATAATTATACAGCTCCAAGTCCCAAATGCCAACAATGCCAAGAATGAGACACCTTGGAATAAACAAATATATAAAAGTCAATGTTTACTATTCATGACAAAAGTTATTGATTTTCTAATATTATCATTCAGACTTTACCAATCAAAAGAAGACAATGTGGGATTGCACTGGTTTTGCTCAAGGAAAACACACACACACCACAAACGCACCCTCAGGGGAACTTTATCTCGTGAATACAGCCAGCGCTACTTCCTAACCCACAACGGCAAACCTAATTCGGCGTGAGTCACAGACTGAAACGGCTGCTTCGGCAAATGCCATCCCCACTGTCTCCTGCTTTTTTCCATCCACATCTGTTTCCAGTTCTGCCCTCATCCACACTTTCATGGATTTGGATACCAGCACTTTGCTCTTCTAGAATCTTTAGCTCCTTGAATTGTATTTCCTCTCCCTTTCCTTCAGTGCTTTTTCTCCCTGGCTTCCGACTGAACTCATGCACATCAGGATGTTTGCATCCAGCTCTGCTCTTTTCCTTCAACTGCACTTGGCCTAATGGGGCCTCTGGCACAGCCCGCAGCTGTCGGTCCGTCCACTCACTTCCAAGGCCTCTCCTTCCACCTCTTGAAATTCAGTGGTTCAGACTGTCCAGCGCACGCTAGAAATCATTAATCTCCTTTCTTCCTTTCTAAGGATTGATTAAAATTAAGCTACTTTTTTCTCAAATAGAAATAGGTTTTTCCACTGTGTCTTAAATTCTTCCAATGTTTTCATTTTTAATAATAAAAAAATATTTGACATACAAATAAGAATATGGCAATTATTATAAGGAGTTAATTTAACAGTAGAGACTCTCACGTCACAATCATATTTTTCTAACCCCGCCTGTTTCTTTCCTTTCCTGTGTATGTGCTTCATCCAGGCGTTTTATTTTCTCCAACTCTCAATTGCACAGAGGATCTGATTTCACAAAGCACGTCACTGCTGTTCTGTGACGGGTACCCGACAGTCTCAGTAAGGCCATGTCCAATCAATCCTTTAACCGTGAACAGTAGAGTATACCATTTTGATATACAGGTCTCACTTTCCTCTAAGTCAAAAATTAATAGGTAATTCCTAAAGCCTCTGATCTCATTCTCACTGATGTACATTGTTTAAGCAAAATTCCAGAAGTATCTTTTTAAAACAAATCAAGACAAGACTATGTTATTTCGCATTATAATTTGTCAGTTAGGGCTGACAGGGAAATTTTGGAAAGCGATGTGAAGGGAAAGAGACAGCTGAAGGGATGAGATCAAGGATTCTGGAAAGATGGTTGAATAGGAAGCATCAGAAATCCGCCCCCACCTCAGACCGCAATTGTACTGATGGAATTTGTCTGATGTAACTATATAGGAACTCTGGAGCCTATTAAAGATTTACAACTCACAGAGGAAGGCTTAGAAGGTGCATTATGGTTAATTTATATCAATTTCTGTGCTTAGCACAATACCAGCTATCCATTGTACACTCCTCAGCCACTTGTCAGGCAGCCATGCATGTGTTCCTGAAGCAGCCCGCACACAACCTGTAAGAGTCAGGACGAGTAATAGGACCCTGCCCTGTGAATACAGGGCTCTGCACCCTGATCACTGGCTGCTGTGTTTCATCACAGAGCTGTAGACAAATAGGCAGAGGCCACTGCTGCTGCGTCTGCCCTTAACTGTTACAAGCCCTTCCCAATCTGGCTAACGTGACTTCCAGGGGATTTAAAGGTTCAGCATCTTATTGGCCGCTTCCATTTTCCTCTTTCTCTTCTTTTAGAAGCCAGGCATTAAAGACTAGGGCATTCAAAAACAACCACATATAAAGGGGAAATGATAAAGTCACTGTGCCTGCCCAGGGGAAGGTGCAGGCTTAGAAAAGATGTGAGAAGACTTTTGGGGGACACTTTAGGCTGATTTGTGGCACAGAGATAGCCTCAAACAATCAAAAAGTGAAACAAAACAAAATAAAACCCCCACAAAAACAAAAAGGAAGCAAACAAACAAAAAAACCCAGAAAACTCTGGGAAAGGAAACATATCTGATTTTCAGAGTTACCATATTATTAGATTCAAATGTCCAGTTTTCAAGGAAAAAAGCACATAATATATAAAGAAAGAGGTATGTTCCATTCAAAGGAACAACACAGAAAACCTAGAGGAACTGTTAATGAGAAAGGCTTAATGTCAGTCTACAAGAAAAAGACTTGAAGTCAACTATATCAAATTTGCTCAAAGTACTAAAAGAAGGCCCAGGCCAGATAGCTCAGTATGTTAGAGCATTATCCCAATACACCAAGGTCACAGGTTCGAATCCTGATCAGGGCACAAATAAGAAGAAACCAATTAATGAATAAATAAGTGGAACAACAAATTGATATTTCTTCTCTCTCTCTCTTTTCCCCCTCGTTTCTTCCTCTAAAATCAATTAAAAATAAATAAAAGAACTAAAGGAATACATGACATATGGACAAAACAGAAGTACCAATAAAGAGAAAGAAAACAAAAAGAAACCAAAAAGAAATTCTGGAACTAAAAAGTATAACTAAAATGAAAAAAAAAATCACTACCGGGATTCAAAGGCAGGTTAGAGTAAGTAAAAGAATAAGCAGCCATGAAGAATGGACAAAGAAATGAACAAATCTGGGGACCACACAGAAAAAAAAACTGAAGGAAAGTGAACAGATTCTAAAGGAATGTGGGATACATTCAAGCTTATCAACATACTTATTTTTAAAAATCTCAGAAGAAAAAGACAGAAAGCATATTTGAAGAAATCATGTCTGAAAACTTCCCAAGTTTTATGTAATACATGCATATAAACAATCAAAAAGCTCAATGAACTCTAGTTTGAATGAACTGAAAAAGACTCATACCAAGACACATTACAATCAAGACACATTTTGCTTTTAAAATGTTGAAAACAAAAAAACAACAACAAAAAAACACCTTATTTTGAAATCAGCAAGAAGGGAGCAACATTTTATTTACAAGTGCTTCTCAATAAGATAATAAATGGATTTCTCATTAGAAACTTCAAAGTAAAATGATATATCCAAGGTGCTAAAAAAAGAATCATCAGTTAAGAATACTATATCCAGCAAAAGTTCTTTGAAAGTGTAAAGAAAAAATTAAGACTTTTTCAGGTAAACAAAGGCTGAGCAAGTTCATCACCACTAGCCCTGCCCTGCAAGAAATGCTAAAGGAAGTCCTGCAGGTCGAAATGATCTTGAGGTGGCGGTACATATGTGTAACGGAGTATCACTTGGCTGTAAAGCAGAATGGAATTTTACCATGTGTGACAGCATAAATGGATCTACAGGGTATTATCCTGAGTGAAATAAATCAGCCAGAGAAAGACAAATACCATATGGTTTTACTTACATATAGACTCTAAAGAACAAAATAAATGATCAAACTAAATTGAAACAGACATAGGTACAGAGAACAGACTGATGGCTGCCAGAGGGGAGGGGTTTGGAAGACTGGGTGAAAAGGTGGAGGGATTATGAAGTGCAAATACATCGTTACACAAGAGTCACAGGGAGGTAAAGTACAGCATAGGGAGTACAGTCAATAATGTTGTAATGACTCTGTGTGTGCCAGGTGGGTACTGGAAATACGGGGGGGGGGGGCACTCTGTAAAGTACATGATTGTCCAGCCATTATGCTGTACACCTGAAAGTAGTACAAAAACATACTGAATGTAAACTGTAATCGAAAAAGGAAATTAGAAAATCTAATCCATGGTGACATCAGTTTATCTAGATACCATGAGAACTTAGCCTACTTTACTACGAAGCAACAAAACAAGAAAACGGCACTCCCATCATTGTCTTCTTTTTAAAATGTAGTATTTGAATTGCTAAGGCCCAATTACTTCAATTTGCCTCCTACCTAACATTAAGCAAACACATTAAAAAACAAATCCAAAAACACCGGTCTAGTGTTAAGTCTATTGGTAAAATGTATTCTTCTCTTTACTTTTTCTCCCGGCCCTTCTCTGCCTTTCTCTCCCTGACTTCATTTCTTTCACCTATCTCCATTCCGTTTTATCTATCTCCCTGCCCCCTTTTAAATCTACAAATACTTCAGCTAATTTTCCAATTCTTCTTTAGTTTTCCTAATTTTCTTGATGACTACAAATGATTGCAGGAAGTTCAGAAAGCTCATTAACTAATTCCCTTAATGTCTTAACGTGGCAAGCACATTAACCTACTAAGTCATTCTGTATGAACTTGATTGCCCGCGTTCTGCAGGCCCTAGTGGCTCTTTTGGTCAGCAGCTGCACTGTTGTTATTCCTTTTCATTCCTAATTGAATGCACAGTGCCCCTTGACTTCTGCTAAAACTCAGTTGCAGTGGCTTGGCAAATTTTCAGTCCAGTTGATCTTTCCCCCCTGACTGATTAGTTTTATTTATTTATTCAATTTTTTAAATTGTGGCTTTGGCACACCTGCCTCAGGGTATGAGAACACAGTTAAACAAATGAAAAGAAATACACAAAACATGGTGAATACATAATTAATCAGTTTTAAGTAGTATAAAAAATTGTTAGCCTAAAATCAACACGAGGAAAGAGTAATTTTAAGAGTTTCAAGCCAATTAATTTTTTTATTTTCTTATCCTGAATTTTATTTTTTTATATATAGGTTAGAATATACAACAATATTTTTTTATGGTGAGACACCTTTCACAAAGTGCAATAGCTTCTCCATTTGGCACTGTGCGTAAGGACGCTAGAAAAACAACTGATACAGTATGTGTGAGAATGCCCTTAGGTGACCATGTATGTTTTAATCTTCCTAGAGTAATATTTTCCTAAATTGCTCATTAACAAGTCCAGGTGGCTGAAAACTAATGTGCAACAGTATGCTTAATAAGATAGTTTCATCCTGTTTTATCATTTTTTTCAATTACTTTTTATATAGGCCCCCCTTCTTTGAGTAATGACAGCCACTGAAAGGCCATGTGGGCTTCATGTCCGCGTGACTGAAGGAAACCTGAAGCTGAGTCAGGTTATATAACCCAGCCAATGTGTGGGTAGAACAATGCCTAGTATACAGTGTATCTGATTGCTATCTCAAATCAGTACAGTTAACCTGGATTATTTTCTCTTCTAAGCAATATTGAAAAGTGGTTGAGTATATGGATATCTTCACTTTGTTCTTTTGTGAAAATGAAACTGTGGATACAGTATTCAGGATCTTAACAGAAAACTACTCTTCCTATTTTACCAAAATATGGGAGGTATCAGCAAGAAATTCTCCTTCCTTTCAGCTACAAACTATTGGAAGATTTCGTCTATTTTACCACCTTTTCTCTGCCATTGAATGATCAGTATCCGGCCCACTATGGTCCGATTGTTGCCTGTCTGATACTACTAATAGGGCTTTGGAAGAGATATAAAGATTCAACAAGAACTTTAAGGCTCAATCAACCTGAAATTTCTGCACTATTTATAGACATTGGTCACTGCACCTTCAATCAATCAAAAATATTCAAGACTATAGTCCAGTGGAAAATATGCATACAAAGCAGATAATTACAATACATGTGAGTACTGGTGTGGTTTTGGTAATCAGCAGGATACAGGAGAAACTGCTAGTGGCCACCCAATATCCATGCTCTATGTTCAGAAACAAAACTGATTTAATTGAGGAAAGCAATGTACCCAGATTAAAACACATACACACACAAACAAATTTTACATTTTGCAGCGCCCCTTACAATTAAGTATAGCCATGTAATTAAGTTCTGGATAATACTATATATATATATAAAAAGCATTTGGAAGGGACTTCAAAAGATGTAAGAAATGTTTGTTTCTGTTTCTCTGTCTGAAATATAAATGCCATACCTAGAGCTGGAGAAGCCATACTTTGACTTTGATAGAAAGAAAGCCAGAAATCAAGGATAATAAAGCAGAAAGACTTTTGTTCCTGATTTTCTCGTGGCTTTGTGAGGCTGCCATACCAGTCCTGGGTTGCCCATTCTCAGACTTCTTTTTTTTTTTTTTTTTAATGGAGACAGTAAACTCCCAATTTGTTTAAACTGCCACAACCAAGTCTGTATCAGAGACAGGCACATTCGAGTAGCTTGTGTGTAGAAAAAGTTTCTGGATCTCCGTCTCAGTTACATCGTCTCCTTCAACATAATTTCACCGGATGGTCCCATCTATTTCTCCAGCATGCTTCTCTCCTGAGTTTCGCAGCCATTTACCCACTCTCCTAGACATTTCTCCTTGGATGTCCTTTAGTCACTTAAATTTAACAGACAAAACCTGCATGATTCACCTTACCCTTCCTGATCTGCTCTTTCTTCTACATATGGCTTTCAGTTAATGATGCAACTGTTGGGTAAGTTAACAAATCTTAAAACTTTGGAATTAAATCAAGTTTTTTCTTCTTCAATCTTAACATTCAATATATCATTGGTTCTAATACCTTCTACTTCAGAATTTTTTCTTGCATGGATACACTGCTCTCCATTCTCACTAATGTTGCCTTAATCTAGGTCCTCACTGTTACTCCCTTAGACTAAAAAAATAAAAAAAAAAAAAGATTTCTAAACAGGTCTCTATCTTCCAGTCCCTCCTTCATCTTGTCAAGCTATCACTATTTTGTCAAAAACAGTTGAATTCCAAATATTTGGATGTATTTATGCCCATCTCAAACTTAAATTTTTTTCAATTACTCTCAGTTGCCCACAGGGTCAGATTAAAATGTTATAAGTGGTTCTTTTGAAACAGCTCCAGTTTTGTTTTCCGGTCCTCATCTATTCCCCGCCCGCCCAATACATGCACCAACAGTACCAGTGTGGTTGTTTACAGTCACATCAGTTTGCGATTTTTATGAAATGTCTTTTCTTATTTTTTATTTCATTTGTGCCGTGAACCTTGAATCATTTTCCTCTCCTTCCCCCCAACAAATATACATTCAATTTTACATATTAGCCAAGCCACGTATAGGGCTTTCTCTTGCCCACTTGTCACGTCAGAGGAATTATTTCTTC
Organism: Micronycteris hirsuta; assembly: GCA_004026765.1. Lineage (NCBI taxonomy): Eukaryota > Metazoa > Chordata > Mammalia > Chiroptera > Phyllostomidae > Micronycteris > Micronycteris hirsuta. The sequence continues at coordinate 69,266 of PVJI01002547.1, forward strand.
ACCTCTTACTACGTTCTTTTGGGCACACTACTAATATATGTTCTTTATATAGTTTGGGAGTCATTTTGTATGGTTAGGCATATTACATGCACATATATGAGCATCTTGAAGGAGGCTCCTCTCTTCATCTTTTCATCCGCTCCATGTTCTGCAATGCCTGGTACAGAAATGATACTCAATTCATGGTTGGGGCTTTGGACTAACCACACTTGGCTTTCCTTGTAAGTAAAACATGGAATTTTAGGGTAAGTGCTTGCAGACATATATAAGAATGATTGGAAAATATTCCTTTCTGCTATAAATTCATCTTCTTTACACTAAATCCCAATACCCCAGACCCAGAAAGCTCTCTGCCCAGTCACTCCAGAAATGCATTTTACTTCTTTTTAACCAGATATATTTGCTACAAGTAATGTTTCATGAACCTGATTTTGAAATGCAAACTTTATTTAGTGAACTTTGAATAATCTGTAGTTTTGAGTCCAAATGTCTGTAATGTTTAATGAGCTTTCCTGCTTTAGAAACTTGCTTGTTACTTTTCAGGAGACCTTGTAGAAAAGATGAAGACTTAGATAAGACCTTCTCAATTTAAGGCAGTGGGGGGTGGGGAAGAACGAGACAAGAACTCGGGGTCATGAAGAGATTAAAGAAAGCATGCCTTGTCACATACAAATGAAATGTGTTTTAACAGCTTTCCAGGATCTACATGCAAGATGGCAGTATAACATCCAAGAGGGGGCATGCTCCTATTTTGAGATTTATTGTTTTCTAATGGAAAATGTTGGTGAAATGATGACGAATAGTTTTGAAATTGCAATGTTATTCCTCATTTTATAAAATGACTCAGCTTTTAAATTGTAAATCATAAATTCTAAATGGTTCATGACTAATCTTTCTGTAAAATATGTAAAGTTTATGAATCTGAATCATCATACCAAACAGAAATGAATACAAACTCAATTCATATATCTGATGGAAATTATATTTTGGAAGGATAATTAATAATAATATATTTCAGCAGTAATGTATAGGCTGAACTTCTATCAAGTTTTTTTGAAAGCTTATTTTCAGGGAACATAAAAAAGTAGCACATAATAAGGTAAAATTTAAGTGGATTTATACCATGTGAAAATGGTGTGAGTATGAAATTAAGAAAAATAAACAGAAGACAGACTTTGGTCTATGAATACTTTTTATACACAAAGTGTTATACTGTTGAGAGAGTGCAGAGTGAATGTCTAATAATTCGGACTAAAGGTACAATATTTTTAAATGCGTGTGTCAGTATATACATGCTATGTCTCCACATGCTTGTCTGTAAACATGTATGTGTTCATAACATACATTTCTGTGTGCATAGATTGTGACAATGTAAAATACACTTTTCCTTTGAAAAGTGACAGAACACCAATATCGTACAGGTTGTGTTGGTTTGTAAGTTTGTTTTCTGTTTTTTGAAAAAATATCAAGGAAACTAAAGTTGTTACTTCTAATAATAATATACATAATTTCCAAATTATTCACTTTTGACTTGTGGTCTTCACTTTCATCATAGATTCAATGTTGTCCTCCTGAACAGGGAAGAAAGAGGTCTTTGAAAGTAAACTCGAGTTCTGACATTTTACTAGCATGGCCTTGGGGAAGCTATTTAACCTTTATGAATTTCCTTTTTTCCAAGTGTTAAAGTAAGCAAAACAAGCAAATAAACAATCTATGTGGCCTGCTAGTATGAAGATTAAATGACATAAAATATAAGGCAGAAAATAAGGCTTAGTTCCCTGCTCTCTACCCTTGATGGTAATTAATCCTTTGCTTGCATTTTTGTAACTACATTTTTTTTAAAGATTTTATTTATTTATTTTCAGAGAGAGGAGAAGGGAGGGAGGAAGAGCAATGTATGGATGCCTCTCACATGGCCCTCACTGGGGACCTGGCCTGCAACCCAGGCATGTGCCCCGACTGGGAATCGAACCGGGACCCTCTGGTTCCCAGCCCGCGCTCAATCCACTGAGCTACACCAGCCGGGCCATTTTTTTTAAGAATCTTGATTTCATTGTGGGAAAGTCCAATGTCAGGCTATTGAGGTCCTAGATGTTACAAATTTATAAGTATGCTGTTATCATTTTTAAAAATTTGTCTTCATGAATGTAAGTTCCTATAACATTCATGATGTTTCACTTTAACTTAAATTTATAATCTTGATTCATGCCCTTCTCAAAGTCATTGATAACTGAATCCACTATAGATGTAAAATATTTTATTACCATACCCACTCTAAAGCAATGATATACTATTATTAAAAATGATTAGAAAAGTTAGACATTATTTTTACCATGGTCATTTTATAGCAGATTGAAACTCAGGGTCAGCAAAGAATTTATGAAATCTATAATGTTCTATCATATTCCACTTCTACTATTACATATGGAAATAAAAGTTTTCAAAGCCTGCATTTCTATGATATTGAAATAAATAATGGGAAAATGAATATAAATTAATAATAATAAATAATTACTTTAATTTGCAATGCCATATGCATTTACTTAATGAAAATTATAGGTTTCAATTCAGAGTTCCATCTGTACTATTTCTGAAGTCTGAAAATCCTGCTCTAAGTTAACATTTATTTTATATCCAAGTGGTTTACAAAACCTAATTCATTTAAACTATCAGAAGTAAATAAAAACAAGGTGTACTTATTTAACATATCTTTAAGAAATCTGGCAAGATTTCTCACTAGTTTAAGTGCAATTTTTTGCACCCCAATTGAGTTAGAGGCCTATATGGACCTATAATTTTTGCTGGAGTAAGGAGGAATGTAGCTGCTTGGTTTTAAACATCTTCTACACGTGACAATATTACGTAGTTCTCGGCAGTACTCACAGCTGACATGATGAGCTCGCCCCCCAGGCTCTGGATCTCAGCTTTAACTTGACTGCAGATTTTCAGCTGGTGAGAGTAGAATTTAATCTGTTCTAGGTAGGCCAACAAGTCCTGTTTGCATGATGGATCTGGACACTAAATATGCATAAAAGATAAAAATAGAATTAGCAAAACAAATAATAAGCAAAACAAGGTGAGTAAATATTGACATTACAGGTAAGTCACAAGGCAGTGACTTTATTTTCACTGCACCCGATTCTCAGACCAAGCCCATGCAGATTCTGACATGCTTCCACCATGAGTTTATCCATGTTTTGACTTTAATTACTTCTGTATAGACAAAAGAAATAGTTAAAAAAAAATTCCAGACACGCAGAGGTACATAAAATGTTGCAATTACTTTAATGATAAGATTAGAAGTATAAAAACTATGTATTTAAAATACAATTATTCCTCACCTAGAGTTGCAGTTAGAACACTCCTCAGGACCTACAGTTGTGCATTGTCTGGGCTTTGTTACTTACATGGGCATAAAAAAATACATCTGCAACAAACTATATATTATCTTCTCTTTAGTATTTAATGCTCTTAGCTATTACTGACAAAAGAAATAATTTCACTTCACAGCTGTGGATCTACCTGGAACAAAGAAACAGAGGGCATCCTGTTTGAGAGATGTATTAAATTTCTTTACCAAAAGCCTCCTGTGTTATATTATTTTCTGTAAGGAACTATCTGGAGTACAGCTTTGAGCTTCATCATAACATGAAAAATATCTGTGGTCAGTGTTTAATCTTTGTGGCCTTTCTCCTAGGCAACTGTAGTAGTTCTTTTTAATTCCCAATAACTTCACTCTAATTTAAATACTTGTTCATAAGGATGCTGAAATATGGAGAGTAATTTTATGCAAAATATTCATTGCAGCATTACTTATAATAGCAAAATTTGGAAATAAATGTCCTACAATAGTAGAAAGATTAAATGAGGAGGCTCTTTATATAATGTGATATTATATAGTCAACAAAATAATATTCTCAAGGGATGTGGAAAGTGGTTTTGGAAGATGAAGAAACTGAGTATTTAAAATTTAATGTACTATCTTAATTAAATTGTTTAAAAACCTATGGTTGCATTTGTGTTTAAAATATTCAGTGACTAAGAAATAAATATATGAAAATATAAATAAACAATAAAGTCAACAATTTTATTTTCTTCCTGTTTTACATATCTAAATTATATATTACATTTATAATTATAATAAGGTTATCTGAAAAGTTTTAATGCTAATGAACTAAAATGAGAAATAAAATATAAGAAAAAAGGTAGGATAAAGACCAGAACAAACTTTCTATGCATTTCTGCTTTTACCTAGTAGTGGATGAACTGGAGTGTCGGAAAATGCCTGAGAGTTGCCCTGGCCACAGTGGCTCAGTTGGTTGGAGCATTGTCCCATAAGCCAAAAGGCCATGGGTTTGATTCCTGGTCAGGCGCATGCCTAGGTTTCAGGTTTGGTCCCCGGTCAAGTGCAAGTGACATTTCTCTCTCTCTCTCTCCTTCCTTTTCCTCTCTCCAAAATCATTATGTATGGGCAATCATTTTTAAACCCTTCAGTGACGGTTTAAAAAAAAATCCCTGAGAATTTCATATTTGCTGAAGACACTCATCTGCATAGCTCCAGAACGTGTGTAAACAAGACAAAAACATGTGACCTTTGAATAAAAGTTAATCACCAAATATAGCAAAGAAATAAATTATTCTGCAGAAATACTACTAATCTGCCTGATGGGTAGATAAGCATGGATGTATGAAATTATACAAAGACACGTAACAACCAGCCAGCCAGACAAATAGACAAGATGATAGAGCAATCTTGACTTTAAAAGTTGTTTTACACTTTTAAACAAGGAAGTAAGGGTAATTCACCAAATCACCCAGGAATGGTTAAATTATAACTAATTAAGGCAAAGGAGAAGAAGGAAAAGTGGGAGGTGGGGTATGAAGGAGAGGAAGAGGAAGGAATTAACCCATTTTACAGCTGAAAATCAGAAATTTCGAAAATACCTTTCTCTTGATTGAAGAGCTTATACCAGAGCCAGTATTTGAATCCACATCTATTTGCTTTCAAATCTATTTTATTTTAAATCATTAAACTTAAGAGAATTTGGAGTATATTTTTTTCAACACAGAATACTGTGGATTGCATAGTTTGAAAGAAAAATTAATTCATAGCAAAACTGTGTCTTCAGCACTATTTTGAAGGGAATGGTGCTTCGAGGTTTTGAAAGACCAACATTAGTTATTTAAAATTACCTATAACGATGAAAGGCGAGTCATCTAATTATTTTGCCATGAAAGGAAATTGATCTTTGTTAAGCATTTCCTGTGCGCCTAATACTGCACCGTGTTCTTTACATGCATAATTCCAATATTCACAGTGTCATTTTACTTAGGTTTTGATTTGGCTTTTTTCTTTTTAATTAAATTTATTGGGGTTACAGTGGTTAATAAACTGCATATTGCATTGTGTGCCCACCACCCAAAGTCAAATCCTCTTCTGTCTTCACATATTTGAATCCTTTCACCCTTTAGTACCCCCACCCCCTCTTTCTGGTAAGCTCCATACTGTTGTCTGTGTCTTTGAATTTATTTGTTTGTTTCTCTCGTTTGTTCATTTGTTGCTTTCAGTTTTATATCCCACACATGAGTGAAATCACATGGTCTTGATTTTTTTCTGTCTTACTTCACTTAGCACGAGTGGATAAAGCAGTGTGGTACACACAAAGAAGGTCATACTGCGGAGTGATAAGAAAAGTTGAAATACTGCCATTTGTGACAACATGGGTGGATCACGAGAACATCATGCATTCTCATCTAACTATTGGCATGTTGCATGTTTGCAACCTAAGTTTTGATAGAGTATGCATTTTGTCTAAAGACTTGAAGTTAGTTTTCTCTGTGCCATGATCTCTTCTACATGACATTCATCAAAAACACCATTTTCTTCGTTCTCACTGAATAATAGTCTTAATTATTCTTTGTTCTTATGGATGAACTTGATGATAGTCTCTGACACATAGAGCATTTTATCTGCCATGTACATTTCCAGGTACTTTACCTATATTTACTCTATTAGTCATCACACAATTCCATGGGGTAGGTTCTATTGTTATCCCCATTCAGCAAAGAAGAAAACGCAGAGATGTTAGTAGATTGCCCTGTTAACAAATGGTAGAGCTGCTATTCAAACTGACCTGATCTGGCTACATTTCCCTACCTCTACAGTATCAGTCTTCTTGCCAGTTTTATCTTATATGGTAAACAGTAAATTGCCACTCTGATTTGTAAATTGTTTTCTTTTTTTTTTTTCCAAATTGACACTCTTATCTGTAAATTGTAAGATTAGTGTGGATTTTTTCCTAAGTACCAGCACCATTATATAACACCTGATTAAACTAAACTTGCAAATTAATAATTAGATTCTTAACCAATAACCAATGTTGCAGTCACCAAGAAAAACATATAGTCTCTCTCAAGGGACTCTTCCAAAACCATGCTCAAAGAGTTTAGAATTCTTTTAAGAAAAAATAATTTAAATGAGTAAAAAGTCTGAAGCTGAACTTTGAAATTAAAAGTTGCTTGAGGCAGCCCTGGCTGGTGTAGCTCGGTGGATTGATTGTGGGCTGTGAACCAAAGGGTCGCCGGTTCAATTTCCTCTTAGGGCACATGCCTGGGTTGTGGGCCAAGTCCCCAGCGGGGGCCACGTAAGAGGCAACCACATGTTGATGTTTCTCTCCCTCCCGTCCCCTCTCTAAAAAATAAATACATAAATAAATAAAATAAAAAGTTGCTTGAGGCAGCTTTACCCTTTATTTCCAGAACTGATGAAAATCTTGGTTACACTTAACAGTTGTAGTCAGATTTATAACTAAAGCAATAAAAGCATACTAATTGGTCAATTCTATAATGCAAAATATGTTAAAGTATTTTTTCTTATTGACATTTGGAAAGCTTTTCTGATTGGTTTTGACCACCTAGGAGTGTAATCAGTAGAATGAGTCAGTCCCACTCTAAGAATGCTCCTCTAATGGATAAAGAAAAGAGATGGTTCATATACAATGAACTATTACTCGGTCATAAAAAGAGAATAAAATATTGCCCTGGCTGGTGTGGCTTGGTGGATTGAGTGCTGACCTACAAACCAAAAGGTTGCTGGTTTGATTCCAGGTCAGGGCACATGCCTGGGTTGCAAGCCAGTCCCTGGCTGGAGGTGTGTAAGAGACAACCAACTGATGTATCTTTTGCACACTGATGTGATGTTTTTCTTCCTCTGTTTCTCCCTCCCTTCCCCTCTCTCTGAAAATAAATTAAAAAAAGAATAAAGCCCTGGCTGGTATGGCTCAGTGGATTGAGCACCAGCCTGCAAACCAAAGGGTCGCCTGTTTGATTCCCAGTCAGGGCACATGCCTGAGTTGTGGGCCAGGTCCCCAGTAGGGGGTGTGTGAGAGACAGCCACACATTGATGCTTCTCTCCCTCTTTCTCCTGTCCATTCTGTCTAAAAAATAAAAAAAGAATAAAATATTGCCATGTACAATAGCATAGATGGACCTAAAGGGTACCATGCTAAGTGAAGTAAGTCAAGCAAAAACAAATACCATATGATTTCACTTATATGTGGAATCTAAAAAAATACAACCCTCCAAATAAAAGAAAACAAACAAACCTAAAACAAACTCATAGATACAGAGAACAAATGGAGGCTTGCAGATTGGAGGAGAGTTGGGGAGATGGATAAAAAAGGGGAAAGGACTAGATGTACAAACTGCCAGTTATATAAAAGTCACAGGGATGTAAAATACAGCACAGTGAATATAATAAAAAATATTATAATAACTATGTATGATGTCAGATGGGTACTGGATTATGAGGGTGATCACTTTGTGAGTTATATACATGTCTAATTATTATGTTGTGTACCTGAAACTAATATAATATTGTGTATCAGTTATAATTAAAAAATATTATTTTTATATTCCCCTAGTATTTGCTGAGCCTCCTTTATTAAAGTCAAATAACCTTATCACACCTTTTATATTTTTACATAAAGTTTATAAAAAGTTTGGGTCCTAGACTTGTAAAACATTCTTGCCCTTGACTTTTTTAAAAATAAAATTTGCATGAAGTAACTTTTAAAGGAACTCTGCTAGGGATTTTCTTAGACAAATCAAATGGTAGAATATCATAACACAGTTTGGTTATTTCTGTTTATTAAGATAGGAGATTTTGACCAGGACATCTGGTTTGCTTTTTAATTCATGGACTCTTTTTTTTCCTAAATTTAAGTTTTATAACCACTGGGACACTCACTACAGGCAAGCAGATGGCATGTCAGCTTAAGTGGTTTTCTCATGCTAAAACAGCTTTCGCTCTCCTGGTAAGACGCTTGGTACCAACACAGAATACATCATCAAAGAATGAGAAGAAAAGTAAAAAACATTTATTACCTTTCAGTTTAAATTTTAAGAGTGAATTAGAACAGTGAATACTTTAAAGACCTTTATTCCAAAGCTCAGCTTTTTTTTTTTTTTTCCCTTATTGGAATACAAACTTCATTTAAAAAAAAACATTTAAAATGACATTTGCAATTACAGACAACAGTTTAATTTCTGCTAAGCTGACAAAATTTGTTAATGAAAAGTATTATGCGTCATTGTGAATTGGATGGAATAGAAATTTCAAGCAACCAGTGATAGCAAAAACAGTGTCCACAACCTTTTCTTCCCCAGGACTCACTTCTCAACCTGGACTCCAGCCCAGAGGCTGTCTAATTTCACCTTCCTCGGGGTTACAGACCATCAATGATCCCATCTGTTTCTGCACTTTTTTTTCTTTTTCTATCTTTGAATCTATCAACATAAAATCTCTCAAAACAATAAGACTTCTTCAACCCTGTAATCTCATTTCTCTATATTCTTATTCATGAACATGCCTTCTAAACAATTTTCAATGATTCCTTTTTGGTGTTTTCAATGTTTGTCCTTGAGCATCTTTTCACTCCTATCCTCTTCTTGGATAATAGTATACACTGTCCTGACTTCATTTACAACTTACAAGATAAAAATGACTACATCTCTATTATCCAGCTCTGTCTTCAGAAGATCCATATACCAGTCGCATCTGACCATTTCATTGTCTTATTAACATTTTACACTCAACACATAGAACCCTCAACTACCTCATACTTCATCTTGCCTACTATAAAACGATTTATCCATTCTATTTACTATATTAATAAAGAGAGATTTCTCTCTCTCTCTACCATCCATTAAATTTAGTTAGGCATTAATTTGAGATGATTCTACTTTTAGAAATCTCAGCATACTTTCAAGGTTTTTCTTTTTTGCTATGCCTATCTTTGCTGCTCCTCAGCAAACGGAGGTTTCCCAAACAGAAGAGAAGGGTATCTAGGGACGGTATGGTCAAAAATGCAGTGGCACTCTTGTTATGTCAGAGATAAAGCACAGCACAGACTCACACAATCCGCACTGGACACGCTGAATTGGACAGTTCTATTTAGGAAACTATGGTCTGACATTTTTCAGTACATAGATGTTGTTTTACCAGAAATTATATGCTGTTCAAGTTTTGTCATATTCCCTGGTTAGACTAAAATTATCTTGAGTTTAAGAATTGTTTCCAGCCCTGGCTGGTGTAGCTCAGTGGATTGAGCGCGGGCTGGGAACCAAAGGGTCCCGGTTCGATTCCCAGTCAGGACACATGCCTGGGTTGCAGGCCAGGTCCCCAGTGAGGGCCATGTGAGAGGCAACCATACATTGCTGTTTCTCTCCCTCTCTGTCTCCCTCCCTTCCCCTCTCTCTCTAAAAATAAATAAAAATAAAATCTTAAAAAAAATAATTCAATAATAAAATATCCAGTAGAGTAAAACGCAACTTTCAAAAATTAACATTGAAATGGTGGGAAACAATTAACAGAGACTTTCACCACATGCATCGGTAGAAAACTCACCTGGTTAGCGATCTGCCGAGCAAGGACATCCATCCTCGACCCTGATTCCGATATCATTTTGGCTGCATAGATCACGTCAGTCGTGTGCTTCAGTGGTCCTTTGCCCCTTAAAGTAAAAGAGCACATGTCAGTTGTAGTGGTTCGTGCTAAGATACACACACACACCCTACACAAACACATGCAAGATCTGCACCCCAAAGTACTGGCCAATAGCTTTACATACTTCAGTTTTAGACAGGCCTAAACTAGACTTTGGTGTTAAACAAGAAAAATGGAGATCTATTGTTAAGATTCAGGAAATACTGATGAGGAGATGAAATACATTTGGTCTTCATTCCCAGGTATTTCTTATAATAAACCTCAGCCTAGACATACTCTTAGATAATATAGATAACTCAAGGCAAAAGTATTTTGCTAATTCTAGGAAGATACAGGAGATTTAAAATTTTACATATGTTAAACAGCACATTTTGATCAGCAAGGGCTACTTTTAATCTCTGCTCTTTTAATCCTTTTTTAAGTTTTTTGGTTAATTGCATTTTTAATCACATTATTCCTCTTCCACAATTAATTCGTAGTTATTTCATCATTGAGTATTGAACATGGAATCACACTATCTTGTATTGTTTCCCCCAAACAGACCATTTCTTACTATTTGTGTAAGTAAATCAAGACGAATACCCTCTTTGTTTCCTTGGTGGTAATAGAAACACCCACTACATAGAATCATTCTAAGGATTGCATGTGTTTATTTCTGCAAAATGCTCAGGACATTGCTTTAAACAATGTAAGCACTCAATAATACAAGTTACTATTGCTATGGTTGTTACTTTAAAATAATCTTGATTCGTAATGCCATGGAATAAAAATTGTGTTCATTTAGAGATTTTTCAAGATAGTTAAGAAGGAAAAAGTGCACCACTTATATTTTTGTAGAGGAATGAAATAGGGAGATATTCCCCTGACTTCTCTTTCCTCAAAAATAAATGATCACCAGAACGAATGTGACTGACCCATCTACCTAAAGCCGCTCCTCTCCTTATTCCATCATAATCCTCTACTCCATGTCAGTTACTTGGGTTCTGTTCCTTGTGTTTAGCAGAGAATAGGACCCTAAAGGAACTGCTCACTAACAAATTGTTTTATTTTCTGGTTTTTCCTGTTTTTTTTTTTTTAATTTTTGAACTTATTGGGGTGCCAATGGTTAATAAAAATTGTATAGGTTTCAAGTCTACAATTCTATAATACATCATCTACATATTGCAACGTAATTGTTTCAGTGTTCTAATGGCGGGGGAGGGGGGGGGAGTCAGGGAGGTGGGAAGGAGGAGGAAACTGGTCAGGGTGAGAAAAGGAAGATTTGGAGAGACCAGAACAGAGCAGAGTTAGAAGAGAAAGAGGGTGAAACGATTATTGTCCATATCTTATCTACACCTTATACTGGTCCTGGGGGCAGATGCCCTAATGTTATTAAATCTAAGGGTTTGTTATTGAGGACATTCTCTACTCACTAAGGAGAAGGTGACTATAAAGTAATGAAAGATCGAGGGATTTCATGTAAAAATCAATGATCAGAATATTCTCTGCCTGAAAACTGAATTCCAAGACGTGTGTGCCAAATAGGCCCTTGTTATTGCAGTTTTTTGTGGCACCTCTCAAATTCACTATAAGCAAGTTTTCCTATAGAAATAGAATATCAGGTCTAGCAATGAAAACCTGGCCTCTGAAGATATGGTCCTCATCATACTGCTTTTTTTAAAATCTGCTGACACATGTTGCTTTGTAATTTAAAAAAAAATCAACATTAATCGCTACAATGTTTGAGTGGCTCTTATCAAATTTACCTTATACATCAGCAGGACTAGATGTTACATACATGGTTATGTTTAAGAAAGGCATTGCATTTCATTATTTCTATGCACCTCCAGAGAAAGTTAAACTTAAATAAAGCTGTCTAAGCTCCTGAAAGGGCAATGTATCAATTTTCAAGGTCTAAAACAATAAACTAAGGTTGTTTGTAAGGAGAGCAGCTAGCACTCATAGTTTAAACAATGGACAAAAAAGTTATATCTAAGGAATACAGCTAATGTACCTTTCTGCTCAAAATAATATATTTCCTCCTATAAAATCTCTGGGCCAATGAAAGGGAAATTACCTCTAGCTTTAAATATACACCTTGTTATGAGACCACTGTCTTAAACACATGGAGAACTTAAAAGTAACAATAATACATTAAGACAGACTGCAATTATTCTCTTCCTCATGTTCCTAATTAAATGTATTGCCTGGCAAGCTTCCTACTGAGTGCCAAACAAAATACACATTTTACAAATGATCCCATATTATGCTAAGCTTCCAGAGGAAGCTGCAATTACTGGAACTATGATAAATTTTTTAACATTCTCAGCCTGAAATGTGCTATGCAATGAAGGCTTTTTAAATTGGGATATATATTCAAAGGTTGTTTGTTGCCTTCATTTTCATAATGGGCTCTCAGGATCTCCTGTCAGCAAATTGTGTCTTAAATCACTGAGTCTCGATCCTACAGAGAAAGACACCCAGAACAGGAGGGGTAGACTGTGGAAATGTTTTAAAGAAACCAATGGCCAGAAATCTTTAATAAATAGTGCTCGTGATAATAATCTATCTATCCCACCCCCCAAAAGAGGGCAGATCAAGCTCTAGAATACAATCTGCCAATAAATCATTAAATTATAGGTTAGAAGTTATAATGGGAAAGACTGCAAAAACCCGGTGATGTTGATGCCATCGAAAATTTTATTAATGCAAGAGAACGCGACACCTTGAAACTTTCTCTGTGCCACATAAAGCTTTGAGTTATTTTTGACACGGCCCCAACCTTGATTCTTATATCTCTCCCTGTCCTCTCCCCATTTCTGGCATCCACCCCTCGCTTCTTTCTCTTAATCAGCACAAGTGTTGTGGTGAGAAGATGATGCAGCTCATCAGTAACAGCTCAACAACTGGAAATCTATTTCAATAATAGAAAATATCAAATAGTTTTCACTTTCAATAAAACACACACAGATAAAATGATATAATTGAAAAAGATCTTAAAATATCAATAACAGCTACCATGAGTGCAGCAGCGCAGAGAGGAGGGTTAGGTTCTGCGCAGGTGGTTAGAGGTCACCGGCAGCGACCCGGGTGCACGAAACACCTGCAAGGGACGCCACCTGGGTCTGGGTCCCGGCTCCAGATACAAATGCACTGCGTCACCTAGACGTGTGGAGCCACGGAAAATGGTGGAAATAACACCAGTAGTCTGCAGTCCTGGAGTTTTTTTCTGAGGTGATTATTACTTTTGTTATGATTTGTCCTGGGACCTTCCCCCCACCTCTCCCTTCCTCCCTATGTTCTCATCATTGAACTCAAGCTCGGCCATTACAATCACAATGCCGGATGAGAAACCGCACTTTGATATTTATTTATAATACAACAAACAAAACATCTATCTAGAGTCTCAGTGTTAGACATTGATTTTATTTAATTCTAACACTGAAATTTAGTGCGGCAATAAAGCAGAGTGAAATGAATACGGACTCAGAAAACGCTGTCTTCACCCGGCACTGACACTTGTCAGCTGCGACCAGTGGCCGTGGGCCACGACTTGGATGGTCTGAGCTTATTAACTCCTCATTGAAACAGTGATTAGGACACACGCATCATGGTACGGATTCACAAAATCATGTATTTTACAGTGTTTGGCACATACTAGTTGCTCAGCGGGTGTTGATTTTTTTCTTTCTCTTATCCCTTTACAAGTAATAACATTCTGTAAAAGATGGCCTTTTAACTTTTGATTTAATAATTACAGTACTTGCCAGACCATACGAACTGTCTTGATTATACTGAGCTCCTTTTTACTACTCAGTATACTTTTACTAAGAAAGAATATGTGAAACCTATGAACGGTGTGTAGTCATTTTTTAAGATTGTTCTTTGCCTTCTTATAAGGAGTTGATTTACGTTTAGTGGACAGATTTTTTGGTAGTATGAACTTCCCAAGATTAACAATTTAGCTCTACAATTCTCTTGCTTGTAATTCTGACATTAGACACAAAAGATACAACTAATTATCACGGAAGCAACGGGAAAGGATGAGGCAAAGAGAGGCACGAGACAGAAGCATGGACACACTGTTCCTCTAACTACTCAAGCACAGAACTTTAATTGGCCAATGCTTTCGCCCTGGATGTCACTTAGTCTTGTAAAGTATCATTCTCAGGTTTTGAGGGCCCTATAAAATTCCTGAAAAAGTCAGCTAGTGAATAGTCAGCTAACAATTGTTCTGAGTAATTAGTATCCTGAAGAAACTTTGGAATTCAAGCCTGAAAAAAAAAATGTCTTGTGAAAGAGAGAGCGTAGTCTGAACATTCTGGGGTATACATATAAATATAATAATTATATATAATTATATTCACATAGTAAATATATATATATATACACACGTACATATATATTCATTTCTGCTCTTTTTGTTTCATATTATTCAGAGTAGCCTAACAATAACAAAATATCCTAGTCCGTAGCCCAGTTGTGTCTATTCCCCTTCTCCATCACAATGGAGGTGTGCTGTAGGGTGAAAAGCTGTGTGTCACACAGCGTTGAAGAACCCGGGCTCCTTCAGGGTACAAGATGACCTACTCCCTAAGGCGCCACAACCCTGGGATGGATCCATTTAATTCACACATCTGACAAATGAAGAGAATGAGGATAACAGAAGAGATTTCAGGGTTCAGAATAAGAATTAGAAAACATCACTCCCACCGATATTGCAGAATCCAGACACACAGACTCGTTTAACTGAAAAGAAGCCTGGGGAATGCATCTTATTTGGGCATACACAGGAAAAAACAGGGCTTTATAACTAACAGCATTTCCTCTGCATGTACTTCCAGGGGTGCCGTAATCCCATATTTTCTTTTTCATTTTAGCAACTAAATCTGTCTTCCCTTTGAAGAGAACTTTGGGTATCACCAAGTAGGTGGGAAAATTTGGAAAAGTACCAATCCTCTTCACCAATACAGCTAAAATTATAAGACCTATACTCTGCTTGGGAAGAAGACTAATTCTATTTTTTTTTTTTTGAAATCGTTACAAAGGGGGAAGGGTTTTCAGGAACATCTATAAAGGACACATGGACAAAACCAAAAGGGGGAGGGATCAGGAGTGGGAGGTGGGGATGGTTGGGGTCAGGGGGAGGGGGGGAGAAAAAGGAGACAACTTTACTTGAACAACAGTGAAGAAAAAGTTTGAAAAAAGCCTGAAAAAAAGAAATTGTTACAATGTATATGGTCTGTTCTTAAAACTAAAAATTACATACATTTTCCTCTGTACATGGTGATTATAGTCTTTCATGTCCAATGTTGTATTTGTTTACGGAAAAGCTAGGTTTTTTTAGAGATCTTTTTGTTAATCAACCTGGAGATATTTTAAAAATTAATAATATTATTATTGTTGATGTTGTTATTGTTTTTGTGTGCATGGTATGTGTGCCTGACAGCTGTATTTTTATAGGATATGTGTGTACCTACATGTGTGTGTATATATAGGAAGTAGAAACTCCCTTCTTCAAATCCAAAAATTAAAAAAAAAAAAACAAACCTGAAACATACTTTTTTTTCTGTTCATCAGCTCTCAAATTCCTTAATTTGCCCGCTACCAGGTAGTGTTACATCAAATCTAGAGAATATGAAATTCAGAAGATTTTACGAAGTACCTTTAAGAGTGAAAATCACTAAACACCTAGGGGAAAGCTGAAGTAGAACTAGAATGAAGGATTTCTTCCACAAAGTTTGTTTCTAAGGCAAATAAAAGGTCAGCTAGCCAGATATTCTAATTTTTGTCTTCAGCAAAGTGATAAACTTTTTCCAGTTCTTCCTAAGTGTTAAGATTTTACTAATTTTCTGTGTAGCTTTGTACTGAAAGCATTCATGAGAACATATGTGTGTGCTTCTGTGTTCCAGGGACGGCAATCACTCAGTTTTCTCGCTCAGTCCTCACGCCCGGCCCTGCTGCTGGCTGTGCAGAGTGTTCACTGCACACATTTAGGAGTTGCCCTTCATATCATGAACGCTGCCATAATCATGCTTATTGCAACTTATGTTGCCTTATATGCTACTGGAACCTATTATCTTCACACTTTTAACAAGAAAACAGAAGCTGAGAAGCCCAATGTTTTCTTAACTTTTTCCCAAGGTATACGAATACAGTTAGTCTAAGTTTAAGGAGTTTAAGTCACTAGTACTTTCAAAGTCAGAAAGAAATCATGTAGGTGCACACAGCGTCGTAGGTTTTCTGTCAGTGTGTATCCCTAAGCCCTGAAACTTAATGGGAGCTCGGAGCCAGTGGAGTATTTCACATATTGCAAAGAATCCTATAATAACAAGTGATTCCTAGCCATTGTTCTGAGTGAGGTCTTATTGAAGCATCTTTCTCTATGTGACCAATCCCAACGGCTATAAAAAAACAAAACAAAACACTTTTTTAATTTAATTTCTGTCATTTATCTTTTCCTTTTTTCTTTCTTTCTTTCATTTATTCCACTTGGAGCTGAAGCACTTTTGAGAGAAAGTAGCAGCTGTTTTTTTCCCCTCTCAGCATTTTGGCTCAGAGAGAAAAGGAACCTGGTGGTGGGGACCGAGCATGGACCATGGAATGTTTTCTAGAAGCAAAAAGGAGCCGTTAGTGTTAATTTGAGAATCCTAGCCATGGTGAAAACTGTGGTATATAAATATAAGCTTTTTCTAGTGATGTAAGCCCAATTTTTGACTAATTAAGTTGTTTTAATATCACACCTAAAAATCAATAGGAACAAATACAAGGACTCCGTAAGAAGAGAGATCAGAGCAGTGGCGCCAGGTCTGGGCTCTGGAAGGAGCAGTGAGAATCAGCATCCATGCAGCAACCAACTCCAGTGTTTCCTGTAGACCAGGGCTGTCACACTCATTTTCTCTGGGAGGCACATCAGCCTCGTGGTTGCCTTCAAAGGGCCAAATGTAATTTTAGGACTGTATAAATGTAACTACTCCTACACTAGGGGCAAGGAGCTTGGCACTGCCGCTGGGTAGAAACTAGGTGCCCGGCCAGATAAAACAAGGTGGAGGGTGGGATTTGGCCCTCGGGCCTTGTGCTTGCCACCATAGTTTAGGCCAACTTAAGGGTTTCCTTCCACACCCACCACATATCAATGCTAGCACGCCTTGTCCTCCTGGGGCTGCACACGAAACACACCCAGCCCTGCGTGCCTCAGATTCTAGCCTGCATCCAGAAGGGGGAGATGTCCCATGTGGGGGCTGATGGAGAAAGTTTTATTTTTTCCTTTTGTTTTATTTTTGGGGAGAGGGGAGTTTTTCAAGTAATTATTATATGCACTCATTTCTTCTTTGAAACCTACAGGCCTTGAAAACTCTGGAAAATGTTTTCATAAGACATTCAGAAACTATACCTGCTGCTTACTTACTTAAAGGGGTCGTTTAGGGACAACATTACGGTTAAAAGCACTTGAGAAACCTTTGAAGTAACGGGTGACTGAAACTGTGCACTAAGGGATAAACTTCGTGGGTTCTCCAGACTCACAGGGGTATGAGGACGGACAAGGAAATCCGTGCGTGTCTTTTTTCATGCATGGAGAAGCAGCCTCTCCAGCTCCAGCCCTTTCCCAGACACTCCCTCCAAAGTGCCTCTAAGTCATTGTTCATCAATGTCTTCTCGGGACGCACTGGAAAACCTGTACTTAGCACCAACATTTGAAAACAGGTCTTTTCTCACTTTCTACATACTACCTCTCTGAGCGTGCACATTAATCAAAGCCAATGCCCTGTAAATACAACTGCACTCCCTGACTGTGGGAGTCCCTCTTACTCCTGTTGGCAGTGGCCTCAGCATTAATCATGTACACGATCTCTTACAGAGTCTGGGCACTTTTTCCAGCTTCCCCCCAAAACCACTGTGACATATAAGCTGCTCCTTTAATATCAGACCACATTTTATGGGCTCAGAAAATAATCATCTTCAATTTATTAGAATAACATAATTTGGTTTTTATTACCTAGCAGTTGACTTTTTTAAAGCCTCCATACCAACTCTCTTCTTATTCTAATCACAGCCCGATGTTATCCTAAGGTCCAGTTGAAGAAACATACGGGAGTGAAGAGGGCATTGACTTAGGGAAGACTTATCACAGCTAATAGATTGGGTGCAGAGGTGGTTCAAGGATCTGGCTTGCCACCAGTATCCAGCCTTGCTGTTGTTTCTGAGATGATAAATACTACCGGTAGGTCTTTGGCATGCCTGCTCTCCCCTAGTCTAGTCAGATATAGCTACAGTTTATTAAATTTTAGAATACTATAAAAGCTTGACATTTTCAAATAATGTATTCATATTGAGTGTGACTTGAGATATACTGTTTTATGTGGCTGCTTTTTTAAAATTTGTTGTTTTAGAGAAAGAGAGAAGGGAAGAGAGATTTATTTGTTGTTCCACTTATTTATACATTCATGGGTTGATTCTTGTAAGTACTCTGACCAGAGATCAAACCCACAACCTTGGTTTATCGAGATGATCCTCTAACCAACTGAGCTACCTGGCTAGAGCTCATGCTTTGGGTTTTCATGTTAATGTACCAGCATTACAGCTCACTCTTCATTGCTTTACAGGCTTCATTGAATTACTGCGTAGTGACCCAAAGCTGATTTTTTTAATAAAAGGGTTTTATTTTAAAATTTGGATGAAATAATCATCTCTAGTTCAGACACACACATTATTTTTTACTGTGTCCCTCTGTCAGTCCTAATATCATTATTTATCTAATGCCATGTGAGACCACATGCCTAATGCCTCTTCAATTACAATAAATTAAAGCAATAACATTGTAAAACAGTAGTTATCCAGCATCATGCCCACTTGAGTGATCCATGCTCATGTCTGCATGTGCTGGTCTTTGCCTTAAGATCTCTTGCCTTGGGATAAAATAGATTCCTACGATACCTAGGTATTTGTATCTTCATTCATATTAAATTACTCAGTCTGAAGGGTCACATGTAACTATGACCCTGAACTATGTTAAAAGAACTATAAACTAGTTTAGAATTGTATGCTTAATGATTTATTTCTTAGTCATAAAAATTACAACAGAAAGACATGGAAAAGAAAGTCAGAATTTAGATGTCCTTCCTCCTTCCATCCCTCCCTTCCTCCCTTCCTCTTTTCCTTCCTTCTTTCCTTTCCTTTTTCTTTTTTTTACTTTCTAGACCTATTTGCTCTTTGTCAGATGTGGATACTTCAGAGCTGTGCGGGCACTGTGCCTCGGCTCACAGTGCTATGTGTATTGGGCCACAGCTCTCCTCTGCCCTTTACTACAGGGGGTTTATTTCATCCAGACCTGCCAGTTCTCTTTCTAAAAATAGGCATCAGAGGTTCCCCGAAATTTGGGGGGGAAACTTTAATGATGGCATGCAAGCATATGGAGTGAGGCAGCTGCTTTTCTCTCCTGCCTGGAAGTCCTCCCTAAACCCCAGTGTTTTATTTTTGAAAATGTTCCTTGAAACGTGAAATCCTGGACCTCCAGTTAAATGGGGTTATTTAGGAAGAAAATAATAGGAAATGAGAAAACCAATGGCCACATGAAAGGGTGTTACCCTGAGTGAAATCCAAATTTGCAGTTCTCAAGAGAAAGCCCATAGAATTCATATACGTGGCTTACACTATGTGCTGAGTAGACTTTTTTATTTTATTTTTTTGGCCTCAATGGGAAATTATAATATTTTCCCACAGGCTAAACTCATTAGATTTTGAGTATTTCATGGGACCAGATCCAAGAAGGATAACATGCTTATGCCAGAAGCTAGCAATATGAAGACATCCCCTCTTCAAACTGAACTTTTGGTGCTTTAAACAAAAATATTCACAGTTTTAAGCAAATAGGTTGCTTTGGGGACTTTGGTCAGCCTTCTCTGTCAGCATAGAATGAGATAACATATGTTTATCCTCCATCCTCTATGTATGTTTATTTATCTATGTTACATGTATACTATTTTGTTAATATTGTTATGCACACTTTGAAACAAATACAGAAATAGAAATTGTAAAGAGAATAATTAAACTGAAGGAAACTATTTTAAATGTCTTGTTAATGATATTGTCATTAAAAACAATCTCAAGACACAACATTCCCTTAAGGATAATTTTAACATGAGTATTAGATAATGTAAATTCATAGTTCAAGCAGTTATCTTGATAATTTTATTGGCCCCATTCTTGAGACCTCTGATTAGATCATCATTGGTTTTACTATTTAATGTGATTAACTAATATCTCCTGCTAGGAATAAAAACAATTGTCAACTCTGACCTATTGGTCATTGTTTGGGCTTTTCTTGTAATTATCCTCAAACTGTTTTTTGTTTTTGTTTTTCCATGAAAATTTTAAAACAATGGATCCTATTTAATGAAGTGTAGTTTAGTTAAAGCTAGATACTATAACTTATAAATCCAGTTAACCAGGCACACATTAATTGCAATATGCTGAAAGTCATTGAACAGGTAAAAGCACCATAATCAATCCTAGACTGCTGAACTCTCCTGCCTGGGAATATGCAGTAACGTGGAGTACCAGTGTCAAATACATATTAAGCACTAGTAAGGATACAATTCTTATGTTTTAATAACAAACATAAATGTCAAATATTTTCTTTCCATTCTCCAATAGAATATCTCATAGCCCCAATTTGTAGATTATTCTTTAAAGGTAGAGCTTGAATGATATCTCCCCCCTCCCAATTTTTTTTCTATAGCCCAAAGCAGCAAATACATATTTAGTTCCTCTGAACATTTTAAACATCTTACCTTCATCTCTCTTCAAATTGTTATCGTTTTATGCCTCAGAGTTATGTATATACATGTCTTCATTCTTGAACTAGAATCTAAGCTTATTGGGGGAATGGCCCATGGATGATTTATGCTTGGGTTTCCCAGAGTATCT
This sequence comes from Micronycteris hirsuta, assembly GCA_004026765.1. NCBI lineage: Eukaryota > Metazoa > Chordata > Mammalia > Chiroptera > Phyllostomidae > Micronycteris > Micronycteris hirsuta. The sequence goes on from PVJI01002547.1 coordinate 90,177, forward strand.
GGAAGCAGGGAGAGCCACGAACTTACGTATTATAATTCTTCCCAAAATGCATGTTTTGGGAGATAAGCAATCAATCCTCTTACTCTAGTTGCAAATAAACTTTATAATCTTGACTTCCATTTTGTATTCCTATCTCTATTAGTTATCATCAAACAATAGATTGCTATATGACATGTAAGAGAAGAACCAGAAATAATAATAAAAGGGTATTTTAAAGGGTATTTTAAGGGCTCAAAATAAATGTCAGATTAACAATGGATAATCATCTTTGAAAACTGAAACTAGGCAACAGATGATCGTCATGATTGTCCTAAGACATGTTCTATTCTACACTTTTAAAATGTGCATGAGTCTACCCTCCACATATTATACTCATCTGTACTATCCTCCCTTCTCCTTTCCTAAATTAGTTCCAAATAGAAGCTATAAATGATCATAAGGATATGTTTTTATTACTCCTCATTTTAGACACTGAATATCAGAGAATGAAGCATTGCATAAGAAAAAGGACAACTGAAAACAGTTTATTCCCATGAATACAGATCTATAGTAAAATCAACAGACTATTTTTAGGGGTATTTTTAGAGCAGCAAAGAACTGAGGGTGAAAATTGAATTCAAATTGAAAGCCAGAAAACAAAAAATAAGAAAAAGAAGTCTAAGATACAAAAGAGCAACTTATTTTTACACATAGTTACTATTCATAGAAACATGGCAAATATTCAAAGGGTTGGAAATTATAGTTCTGCTTTGTCTTCTGAGAGCTGAGCTCGGTCCTCCCTTATAGTTTTCCATATATTCAGATGGCTCCCAAGGATCAGTAAAGTGAGATTAATGACTTAATTTTCTACTCAAAGGTTATGCTCCCATCATTAAGCCATGCACATGATTACTGACTGTGGGGGAAACGTGCCAGACCAGGCTCGTGGAGTTGCAGAAGTATAAGTTGGACCAACTTGGATAAAAGGAAAGGTCAGTCAAGTCATTTGCACTGAGGATCCTGACGGTTGTACCCCCTGCTAGAATGGGGTTTCCTGCTAAATCTTGGAAACAAAATTTCCTATCAACTACCCGAGAAGAGATTCTTAGTAAGCATGAGCCTATAGCCTTGAGGCAGTTTCTCTTTTAACAATAAGTACATGACCTACTGTCTCTGGCAATTGGATTTACCCATTTCTGTGGGATAACACTTGGTCTTGGCTAATCCTGTGTTGGATTGAAACACACATCCTTACCTCATCTCTAATCTTACCTAGCCTATTGCTTTAAAGTGGATATATCCCCGATTTAGGGATCTCAGTTGACCTGGTCACCATGGGTCCCACTCTCAAGACTCCATTATATACAATTATTTTTTTCTTGCTGGTTCTACTTCCTTTCCTTTGTTTTTCTCTTGATCATACATCTCACCTGCAACCTCACCAAGTGAATTTTATCTTCTCTTTTTCTTCTCTCTCTCTTCTTGGGGCTTTCTTTTTTTATTCTTCATCTCTCTCCTTTCTCTTCTATTTCCTACTCCTCAGTTCCTCTGTTAGTTAAAATTGATGATGCTTCTTAGTCTTACTTTGGATTAAACCAGTTGCTGACCCTAGGTTTTACAGAAGGTTTAATGTTACCTATAATAGTAAGTTTCGATTGTACTGTACAAACTAAAATGCACTTTCCTACAGAATATTTAATTATGATATATAGAACAAACCTGCAATATAAGGATGACAGAGATCACAAAATTTCATCACCCCAATTACAAAAGAAAATACTGATGCTCATGAGCTAGTGGCCCAATGAAGTGTGTGTATTCAGGACCTGGCAAAGCAAATCTGTTATTCCTGATTCTTGCCCTATGCATGTGCTATCCCAGTTGCCAGGTTCCTTTGTTCTCAAACATGGCCCCTACTTCCCCTGCCTTTAATCATGAAGGATTCCAGTTTTCTAAGGATTTTTAGGAAAAGCTGTTTCACTTGCATAAAGTGTGTTAATAAACTCATATGATTAACAAATAATTATCAAGTATTGGTTATGTGTGCTTTGAAGGGATATAATGGATAGAAATATGAATATGGCATGGCCCCTACGCTCTGTAGCATAGAATAACTGGATGGAAATGGCACTCGAACTGAAAGACCATTTGGAAAAGACTGCCTTCCCTATTATCTTTAGCTGCATGGATAAAAAGCAGAAAAGTAGTTCCTTTATCCATCTGTTAATTTATGAATTATATAAATTTACATAACTACTGTGCATTTTAACTACAGACCAGAACTTTTTTTTTTTTAAAGATTTTATTTATTTATTTTCAGAGAGAGGAGAAGGGAGAGAGAGCAATGTATGGTTGCCTCTCACATGGCCCTCATTGGGGCCCCAGCCCGCAATCCAGGCATGTGCCCCGACTGGGAATTGAACCGGGACCCTCTGGTTCCCAGCCCGTGCTCAATCCACTGAGCTACACCAGCCGGGCCACAGACTAGAACTTTTTGTAGGCATCTGCATCCTTGAAGCTTGAAATCTAATAGGAATACAGTAAAGTTAATACACAAATGAGCATGTAAGAAATAAGATAATGTCAGATGGAGATAGTAAGCTAAAAGTAAACTCAAGTATGATCAAACACTTGTTTAGGGCCGAGGAGAATATTAGTTAAAGGAGAAAATAATTAATGTCTGCACTGAGTCCGGAATTAACAGAAGGTAAATAATAGCAATAATTAAAGTATATTTTAGAAAAGGTATAACTTTTACATTTTAATGTCCAGCTGGAGTAGTAAAAGTGATCCACAGGGTATTTCCCAAGGAAGTAATGTCTTTCTTCAATAAGTATGATAAACCATGTATAATGATATCAACATATAGAATTAAGACAAGTGAATGAAAAACAGTTAATCAGAGTGGGCATGAATCATGATGCTTTATAATTACAAATGCCTTTGAACCATACAATTACAGAAACTAATGTTTAAATGGAACTTGATGGCCAATGAGTCTGAGTTCTCTCAATTGTTAAAATAATTTCTACAGCCTCTATGACTAATAGTTACTAATTTCTGACCATGTATTTCCACACTGGGAACCCAAACCTCCATAGGATAGGTTTCTTTTTGTTAGACTGGTAGCTTTAATTATTAGTTATTCCTTGAAATTGAGCACAGATCTGCTGAACTCCTCACATTGGTTCTAGCTCTGTCTTCTGGAGCAACACAGAATGCATCTCCTACAATAGTTAACTTCAGATATTTGGCATGTTTAAGACACCACTGTATTTTCTGAAAAAATGCATTCTAGAATACTGAGGGGAAAAAAGGACACTTTAAAAAGTAAACACAGTTAAAAAGCAAAGAGAAATAAAAGAAGAAAATAACTTTCATTATATGAAAGTGACAACTAATTAAATTGCTTTATTAGAGTCAAATTGAGGAGGAATGAAAAAAAAATCAGTGGGAAAATACCAGATAAATACAGTCAGATCTAGGGCAGGTCTGCAGAAGCACAGGTGGCAGAGTTCTCTCACAAAACTCACCTCCACTGCAGAGAGAAGAAAACATAAAACGCTGGAGGAACGAACAGCCCACTCAGATAACTACAGTGACAAGCAGCGGCTAATAGAAGGAGGAATTTTAAAACATTTAAGGCCAAATTCATAGCACCAACCAAGGCATCAGAAGAGGCATGAAGCAAAATAAGCTGTGGCAGTCTGGTGGCCCTTCAGTTAGAACTACATTAAAGCTAACTTCTCTCAAGTGTCAGGTTCAACATCTTTGAAAATGGTGTAGTAATTAATGTCAGTCCTGTCCTTTCCATGGAAAAATTTCCCGCGTTAAATGGGGTTAATGATATTGAAGTATTTTGTGTACTTCCAATTTCTATAGAGATATATGAATACTATTAGTATCTGCATATAATGCTAGAATTACTGAAGACAAATTGTTTAGTACACACTCCATTAAATTGATACATGCCTAAATATCATATAAATTTTCATAGAAAATTTTTCATAATTGAAGTTGAGAAAAATAAGCACATTTATACATTAAAATATCCCCTTAGCACAACTGCAGATATACTTTTTCTATTTTATACATGCATTTGTTTCTTTGATAATATACTTTGCTTATTTATTAAATTTATTCAGGTAATCAATGTTTATATGTTATTTATCTATATTATTTATATGAAATATGCTTCCATAGAAAATAGGATATATTAATTTTAATAGTTTAGTGCCATTATATTAAGTGGACCAGTGTTCAATAAATGTTTTTGTCAAAAACTATTAATCTACATAACTTACATATATGAATATCAATTAAAATTATATATACTACATCTCAACTAGGATAAATTTCATTTTATTTTTAGATTCATTTTTATTGAATTCATTGAGATGACATTGGTTAATAAAATGATATGTTTCGGGTATGCAAATCTACGATGCATCGTCTGTACATTATATTGAGTGTATACCACCCCAAATCAAGTTTTAAAATACTGAATCCTAAACTATATAATTTATGTGTGTATGTATTTTATAAACACATGCATCACAGATACACACTATATATCAGTATTTCACTAACGTAACTTTAACTGATGATTTTAAATGTTTGTGCAATGGACTGTGCTTTCAAAGAAAATATTTTTATCTTTAAAATAAAAAAATACTTTTCTATTGAGGGAAATTATTTCTACAATTGGATTTTAGTAAAACAAATAAGATAAGGTCATGAAAATTAATTTAGGCATCACACTGTAAGAAAAGGACCAAAAATTTTTTAATTTACATTTTGGGTTAGCTGCGTTTCCAGAACATCTGTTATACTATTATGACAGGTGTTTATTAATATGGATGTCTAATCAAATCTCTTGGTTGCTAATAGCTTGGCAATTCAACATAAAAATATTGTCAAAATCCTTGATTAGATGTTAAAATCTGTGGATAATTGATTCAAAGCTGTTTTCCTTTGACTAGGTTAAAAAACTAAAACGTGCCCTGTATATTTTTCTTTAGAATTTCAGTATTTTCCTGAAATTTCTAAAACATTTCTGTAATGAGAACTTATGAACGTATAAAAGCTTTTTATAGGCCCAGATATGTCTTAATTCAAATTACTTTAGACCCTTCATTGTACGAATACAAACAAAATTATTTTCAATGCCATGGGCTAGAAGTAGAGAGCGTATAGCTATATATAAGCTTACATAGCTTACTTAGCTTATATAGCTATAAGCTCGTATAGCTTAAAGCAGTAACACGCACACACACACACACACACACACAGATTGCTACAGAAGACCATTTTGGGCACACAGAAGCTCAGATTTGTTAATTACATTTTCTTAAAATTATTTAATAAATTCTGAATAGTACAAGTCAACAAGAAGCAATTTGGTAGCCCTTAGACCCTGAACTGGAATTTTCTTTTGAATAATACAATTTGTGAATGATACAAATCTCCAAAAAATTTCTGTGCTAATAGTATTAAACAGAAATCTTTGAAAGTCTGAAACTCAATATTGACAGATTCTGAAAGTTTAGAATTTATTTCCTTATGGTACACTTCACGTCCATCATTTCTGTGACAATGTTTGCCTTTTTATCTATAATGCTCAGATATGTGATTTTGGGTCAGTATCAGCCCTGTCCAGTAGAATTTTCTATAATAAGGGGTATATTCTCTAAGCTCTCCAATATGAAAACCATTTAAATCATGTGGCTATTGAGCACTTGAAATATGTCTTACACAACTAGAAAACAGAATATTTAATTGTGTTAGTTTTAATCAATTTATACTTATCCAAATAGTCACTCAGCTAAGGGCTACTATATGGAATAGTGTAGGCCTACATCATAGTATATGATTTTCTATTTAATAAAATCTACTTCCTTTGAATTTAGAACACTGCTAAATTGTTTGCATTGATAGTTGTGCTAGAATTCCATGCTTTTTATGCATTGAAAGGAAAATAGTTATCAGCATCTTACAGACCGGTGAACTTTCTAGACATTGTTTGCTATGTTTGAAAAGAAGGCACAGTGACAATGAACATAGTTCATTAGAATGTGAATATATTGAGAATCTTTTCCATATGACCTAAATCAGGAGTCCAAAACTAGGGCTTACAGCGTAGTTCAGCCACCACCTCTTTTTTCTAACTAAATCCTTATGGAAACACGGCCACACCCGTCCATAGTGTGTATGACTCATTCTGTGCTACAACAGCAGCGTCAACTAGTTACACTGAGACGCTTTGGGGGTCTCATTAGTTATGGCTGAAACGCCTAAAATATCCTGAAACATTTACTGCCTGGCCCTCTGTGGAAAAAGTTTGCCATCTACGACCTAGGTGAAGGTTATGTGGTACATGTTAGGATAAAATCTTATGTAGAAGTACACTTTTTCCAATTCATTTACCATATGCAATACATAAGTAACATATTATATTTATATGTAATATGTATTATCATCTATACAGTTATATACACACACATATCATAATATATACAGCAATTTAGAAAGTGAGGCACTAAAATTTCAAATATACAGGGTATGGCAGAAGTAACACCTGCTTGAGTGTGGTTGGTGGGGTAATAATATGAGTGTAATAATAATATATAGTTTTAATTTGAACATTTTACCTGAAATGTCATATGGTATACTTGAGTGTGATATTGTTTTGTTACAGAGTTGCATGCTTATGATTTTGTAATAAAAGATTTTGTAATAAAAAGGGACACTGTTTGTGCTGGACCCTGTATATAAAATTTCAAATATATTAAAAATCACTAAGTAAAACTCTGTGTTTTTATACTATTTTATGGTGAATTTGATATCCAATCATTTATACCATCCTTTTTCTAGTTTAAATAAAAGGGGTGACTAGCATGTCTGTCTAGAATCTTGGTGATCAGAGAGTATTCGAGCTGGAATGGAACATGAAAGTACTCCAAATTCATTTTAAAGACAATAGCCTAAGATGTGAGATGTCTAAGGTCACAGCGATTATAACCATTCAATCAGTGTTCATTTATTGAGACACATCTCTTGATATAACTGCCCAGTTAGACCTCTATGCCATACAGAATTCAGGAATGTCATAGCACCTTAGGACCTGCAGATACACTGGGGAAGGAAACCCTGTGAGTTGTCACTGTGGCTGTGCTATCTATGTATGATAAATGTCTTCATCTCAATCCAACAAGAAAAAGACAGTCTCCATGCTAGATTCCCATCCTGATCTCTCTAGTGTGCATATTTCATGCCATGAGCTGATGTCAGGACAAGTGACAATAGGAGAATGCCATGTACAGGGGAGCATTGTGGTGCGCCATTTCATGATAGAAACAATTGGTAAAAATATCACAAATGACCTCTATTATCCCAGGGGACAGATTCTAACTGTTCAATTTAAGCACTTGGATTTTAGGCTTTATTTTACTCACAGTAATTTTGAGTTGTTCTAAAGACTTACTCCAAAATAGAAACAACCCCATTTGAATTATATTACAATTCTCTAAGAACAAGTCTAACTTCATTTAAAGAATTTCATACATTGGTAGAAGAAAAATTAAAATTTACTTTCTGATCTCAGTAGAACTGATACTTATTTTTCTGCCTTTATGCCAAAAAAAATCTTAAAAGAGATATTCTTCTAGTCTCAAAGTTAATCTAAACTACTTGGTATAAGCTTTAAGGTAAAACATAATAACATTTTTTTCATAAGATATTTTCATTAAAATAATCACATAGGTTTCTAAAATGTGTCAAAGAAAGCAGTTATAATTTAAATGAATGTACATTGGCAGAAGTGGGCATTTCAAATTGTGTATTGGTAGAAACTCTAACTTTACCAAAATAACCTCCCCTTACTCTAATTCTGGACATTTATTTCTTCTTCTTTCAGTCCAACAGTATAGTTCTTGGGTATATGATACATAAGGTACATCGTACAAGCTGAACTACATAGATGTCTGAACTTCCTTTTCAGAAATGTGTATGGATTCAGATCTTTGATTGGTTTACAGAACGCGGCGGTACTCAAACACAGAAGCAACCAGTCATTTCAATTATACTACATTGTACAACTAAGAATATTTTAGAATATGCTTTTTGTACTTTTCTGAATCAGCATGCTCAGTGCCTTATTAGTCCTACGAAATCAGTCAGGTGGGGATAAAGACGACAGAAAAGACTCGTCTCCATATTTTTTAATTCCAGAGTTAGCCCCAGCCACACCAGTCAATGGAGAGGTTCTAAGTGAAGCCCTGGATTGCCAATAGTAAGAACTCTTCAGTAGCAAGACTTAAAACATTACCTCTGGCTTTTCTGTTGAAAGAAGTATCTAAAGCTCTCCATGGATTCTTTATATCACTAACCGAAATATTATTAAAGAACTATTATTTGAACTGAAAGAAAAAGTAAGGAAAAATCACTGCAGATGGTGCTTCAGCTGTGAAAATTTTGCCAAACTATACCATGACAATAAGTGGCTGAATTAGGACTAACAACTTCTAGTAGCTTAAGATCCTCTGAATCTTTTACATGTAAACAGGCACATAAACAGGAGATACTGTAGAGAGCATTGTAAATATCCATTAATTGTGGTGTGAAGCAGAACAATTGTTAACTGAAAATATTCTACACATGGAATCTCTGATTTGACAACTGAAAAAAAGGATTTTGTTTGTGGTTCAGAATGGCATATTTATAAATATTGGGATTTAGGCCCATTAATGAGTAGTTTGGAACTAATTCTCTGAAAATAATTCATTTTCTTTCAAAGATGCACATGATTTGCTCCCATATCCTATCTGGCCTTTTTTATCTTTATTGAACTGATATTAATATGGTTAAGTATGTAAAAACATATGTGCTTGGGATATAAGATCTTCTGTATAATCTTCACTTCTTGACCACAGTGAGTATGGTAGAGTATGCTTGGTTCTTTAAAGAATTTTTCAATTGTACCCCAGAAAAAAAGTGTAACATGATGCAATAGCTGTCATATTACATACAAATTACAAAAGACATACACACCTATGGTCATTGCCCAGCTGTTCACCTAACTATGTATTTGGGAATAAAGTTAATTCAAATACAAATACATACACACAATCTTTTATTGGTTGACAAAGAATGAGTGCAGAAATGTTCAGTACATAAAATAGTCTATTCTGAAGCAGCAGAATTATTTTTATGCATTGCTTTTTTATTCAACATAGCACTACATTACTTAATTAATTTAGATTTGAAGGGGCACAGCAACCATCACATCTAAGTAAAGATATTATTTAGGTGAACAATATGGAAGCTTTGGGAATTTTTTTCTAATATTTCTTCACTATTATTTTGAAAGAAAATAATCAGTCACCCAAAAATGAGCATAATTATGACACCAAAGTCATTCTTTATGGGTACTCACAACTCATGTAGAACAATAATATTGCAATATGCTTTACTCAGTATATAATGAACAGAGATGTTTTGTATGAAATATGACATTAAATCTAAAGCCCTGAAATGCAGTGGTCTCCAGAGAGATATTAACTATTTCTCAAATATACTCTAGGAGAAATATTTAGTTTTTTTTAAAACAGGAATCATCTTTGTTATCTGTAAAACGAGAGGTTTGGACAAAATAATCTTACAGGACCTTCCAGCTCTTAGATCTTATAATTTTATTCCTATTTCTCTTTCAATAAATAATTCCCCCAAATGAAATATAGTACATTTTGGCTTAACAGATAAATAATGAAGTGATAATCAATTACATTTATATTTATAGTGGAAAATATTTATATTCTATATTCATTATAAAGAAAACATGTCCTCAGCTATGTGAAACCACTCAGGAAAACAGCCACACAGATGATCAACCATATGGCATTAATAGTTGTATAACCAAGACAGACAGAAAGATTTCATATTTTAACCAAATTGCTAAACTAACTCATGAAAATGTCATATATTACCTACTTAACCAAGAGTTTTATTGCAGAGAAATTGTATCATAATTAACAATTAACATAAGACCAAAAATTCCATTTTATGATTACTTCTCAAACAAGTAAAGAAGATAAATTATCTTTCATCTCAATTCAGTTACAGCTCCATATAATTATAAATTGGGGAAAATATAATATCTATAATTATATAAAATTTACTAACTCATCTATTTGAGTTGTATTTACACAGAAGGTACTATGAGGAACAAAATCACTACAGTTAAATATATAGAATTTTTAGATAGATGAATACTTTTCTAACTATATTTCATTGAGGTGCTTTGGTACCCAAGTATATGGAGTACTGAAGTGGGGAATCAGAAAGAATGTCAATTTGGACTGCCTCCCACGACAGTATTCCCTATTCATCTTCCTTTTTTTTTTTTGTATTTGTATGATATGTTATAGCTACAGTTTTGATTTTTAAAAAGTTACAATGCTTTAGAAAATTTGCTTGAAGGTCTATTAGTGACATGCATTTATAATGTGTTAAATAATAAACACAGGACAACAAAAATAGGAGAAAAAGGAAATAACTGAAAAAAGCTAAGGAGAAATGAACATTTAAGAAAAAAGCATAATAGATAGATTTAAAATTTGTTAGTATAATTTGATGTTATTGTACTTCTACTTCTACAGAATGAATTAGATGAGATAGAAATGTTGACTATGTTGTTACATTTCTGCCTGGAAATGGAAATATTTTAGCATAATTAGTCCATTAGTCCTTTAGTGTGTTTTTTCCATTTTATCTCTGTAGTATTAAAATTAACATATTATTATATTCACTACAAATCAAACATGACTTAGTTTCATCAGAAGAATTACAAGGGACATAGATTGAGTTATCCAATCTTACTGGATTTCCAAGCATTCAAACTTTCATAAAGGACAAGAGATTTATTTCCAAACTTCTCTTTTTTCCATTGCAAAGTACTCAGCAGCAAAGTGGTTGAACACGGTTTTATATATTTCAGTTGTGTCAATAAAAATGGCAAATGACATCAAAACCAACCAACCAACCCCACTATCATTTTAAGACCAATTTTTGTTTGGAAGAAGACCATAATCTACACACATCTATCCCAGAAGGCTAAGTGCAAAATTGTAGAAGGAGTGGAGACTCGAGCTGAAGAACATGAAGGAAGGCACAGGCAAATGGGAAGGAGGGAGGGGCTGACACACACTAGTGACAGAGTTGTTCCAGGAAAAGGTACCTAATTTGACCAGACCCTAAACGTTCCATAGCAGAGTAATGGACAAAGAAATAGCAAGAGTAGGTAAGGACCCGATCTGGAAAGTCAGGAGTTCTGACATGTTTAGGAAACCTCTAATTCTGACTCTCTTCAACCAAAGCTGAATGTGATTCAGAGAAAAGAAACAGGAAAATATTTAAGCAACATTAATTTCTCTTCCAGTAAATTCTCTGATGCTCAGAGAGCACTGGCTGGCCTCAGAGATGATTTGCCAATCGATTGGGTCTTTCATATGCTCTCAGGAGTGTGGCTTCTAAGCCTAAACATTTGATGATGATCTGAATTTTACTCATGGTTGATCACTGAATCCTTAATCTTCCTCTGACTGCCCAAAATCAGCTTATAAATGCCTCTTTTCTCTGCCCATTTAATCTTTACTTTTTAAAATATATTTTAATGGATGTGGTCTCTTTCTTTTTGTCATGGACATTATTTAAAGATAGAAAGTCTGGTCTACCTGTTTTTGCATACCCCACAACACAAGATATCCAGGTTGTGAATGCTGAAACACGGTTAATAATTAGTCTGATATATCCAAGCTGTTTAAGAGGCTGAATCTATCTGTTCTTTTAGCGATGATGAAAAGTCAGTGCTACTAAGGAAAATGTAAATTTATTTCTTATGAGAGACTTGCCAAACTAGAGGAAATTGTAACAAATATCTACAGGCAATTTGTGTCTGACATTCTGTGTGATTTGAAATGTGAATTATTGTCTTAAGTACTCATAACAGTACCTTGAAAGGAATTTCCATTAAGAGTAATTTGAGATACCTATAAATACCAATATGTTCAAAATAAGCAGTGAACTTTGGCAGAATTCTTACTCATTGATTCATTCATATTTCATTATTTATAAGATGCTAATTGAACTCTACTATAAGAGATACCATAAAATATGAACACTAATTCAGTGATGATCATACAACAGATATTCATAGAGCTCTCAAATTCTGAAGATTTCATATTTGATACACAATATTTGTGACTAAAGTTGGAAAAGAAAAAGAAAATAATACTAAACAAAACTAAAAACATTTAACTTGTTTGAATGAATACTTGAATTAACATTTTCCCCAAAATAATTGAAACTTCTATATGAAAATCTTTGCTTTGTGTTTTGTTCAGTGTTTGGTTTTTGTTAGATGATGGCTTTTATATAGGTAAGGAGTTACTTTTTGACCTTGAATTTCCTTGGGCCAGCTGGTGACAGTTCAACCTACATGTGCTAGCTTCATCTCACTTTCATACTAGCCTCCCTAGATAAAAAGAAAATGTAAAATCTCTAGTAGCTTTGAACAAAAGTCGTATTTCAAGAATGAATAATCTATGCACTTATCCTCAACCTATGTGCAAAGTACAAGGTTGATGAGGACTCTTCTTTTGTTTTGACAAAAAACAGCTCTACTCATGATTTCCTTCAAATTCCTCCATATTAACATGTAACAAGGAAAGTGTTCATTGTTCTCTCTACCACCTGAGATTGGTTATATGCCAGGAACTGCTTTAGAGAGAAAGAGAAAAGGGAAATGTGTTTGTTCCACATACACATGCCTTATGAACAGTCTGGCACCCAGAAACAGGAACATGACCTGACAGTAAACACTCACTCACATGTGTGCGCGCACACACACACACACATCAAGCTAGCTTCTTAGCAAGGCACATAAGATTGTTTTACCGCCTGGGCTTCTGCTACCCAACCATACCCTGCCATACTCATCCACCTCTCACCACACGCCTTTTATACCAACTGTATGGACGGACCGCTTTTCCTTACATGTCCTTGTATTATTACCTCCATCACTTAGCTTTTTCCGTTTCCTCAGCCTATAATCTCCTTCCTCACTTGTCTACTGCGTGAATTCTGATTCACCCTTGGACATCTATTGTTTAACTTCATATCTATATGAAATTAATATATATGAAATATACACACATGCATGCACACATATGTATGTGTGTATGTACCTACATATATATATGGGTATATATGCACCTACATATATATGTATGTATATGTATTTCCTCAAAATAACGAGTTACTCTCTCATTGTTTCCCATAACACTTAGTGCAGGACATTGATATTAACCCATATCCAGCTAGTTCGTTGTTGTGGTTTGACTAACATAGTTGCTTCTTTGCTATAATTTGAATAGTTCAGAGGCTGAGTCAAACTTGTTGTTAGCCATCTCTAGTACTTAGAGCTTATCAAAAATGAGATGATCAATAAATGTCTTAAGAAAACATTTCACCCACATTTTCTTCAATGTTTGCTTAAAAGCCTTATCCAGTAAAACAATATTAAACAAATATTAAAATAGCTTCCGGGATCTTGTGGAATTACTATGTTTTTTCTTAAATTTCCACAGAGAAATCAGTAACAACTTTGCACTTTAAAATATTTTTGCCAAATGCAGAAAGCTTTTGAACTTGGTACTTCATTAGCATACAAATCTCATGAATCTGAAGAGACAGACTGACACTATTTGAAGCAGGATGTCGACCCTCCCATTTGCATCAGCAAATTGTGGCTTCACCAGCTCAGCTTCTGTTTCCAGTAAAAAAGAAAGATGGAGGTGATGTATATTGCTCCCTTGTTACAGAAATGCAGGTATCAGACAAATTAACTAAGTATATCTATGAATATTACAGCAAATTCGACTTTTAAAATATCAGCACAAATGTGTTCAGTGATAAAATGTTGCTTGAATAAAGAGATTTGAATTCTCCCTAGATGGATTATCAAATTGCTTCCTGAAGCTTTTCTGAGTCTCACTTCCTCACCTGTAAAATGAGAAGATGGACTATAGGAATATGCAGGCCTTTTAACATTAGAAATGTAACACTTGCTGAGTAAGATGTTATGCAGTAGCCGAATTGCTAAATCACTGTTGCAAGTCCTCAACAAACCTCCTTCAGGAAAAAAAAACACACACCCACAGGTACTTATATCATCACAAAAATATTTAGATCCTACATGTAAATACTTTGTTTTATGATGTTTTAGTCAATACGTAAATGGTGACTATTAAGAAATATTTCCTCTCACAAATGTAATAGAGTTGTATTGCTTTCTAATGCATACTTTGGTTCAGTAAGAACAAAAGGTTTGCACACCTCTTCTAATCATCTATCAACTGACAGATGATGAGTTTAAAAAAATGCCCAGTCATTGACAAAGTTTCCAAGACTGACAAACGGTATGAAAATGCCTGTACTTTGGTGCATAAGCCTTTCAACAAAATGACACCACCCTCTATAAGGACGAAATACACACCACTGTATATACAGTTCAGAAAATCTATATATAAACATGTTTTTTCATTGACAAATTAAAGTAAGAAAAAATTACCATATTTTCCTTCCCAGGCAACATATAAGGTCAGCACTAAACTATCTGATAATGTGAACAATGGCCAAATTAAGAAACGGAACATAGGCTTTAAGAGATGAATGGTAGATCTGGGGAGCTAATGAAGTGTAGATTTGAAAGATGAAACTAATCTGTGACTAACCTGAGAAAGACCAAGACAAGTTTAATGAAAAAATCAAGGCAGCAGCCCTGGCCAGTGTGGCTCAGTGGATTAAGTGCCTGCTTGAGAACTAGAGGGTCACTGGTTCGATTCCCAATCTAGAACATGTGCCTGGGTTGCAGGCCAGGTCCTTTAACAAGAGGCAACCACATATTGATGTTTCTCTCCCTCTTTCTCTCTCCCTTTCCCTCTGTCTAAAAATAAATAAATAAAATGTTTTTTAAAAAGTAGCACAGGTGACTTAAAAGTTAGTGTTACAGGCAGCAGAAGACGATATCCCCTCTAGTTTACGTCTGGCTAGATAAACATCATGGCCTGAGGAAAGAGATTGATGATTTTTCACAGATCACCATTGCTAAGCCATAGACATAGGGGTATTCCTAACATTAACAGCATCATCCATGTGACAACTTTGTATCTATTGGATGCTTTGGTTAATAGTAGTTAATTGAAATGTTAGTACTGGCTCATTCAGGAAAACCTTTCATTTTCAAATGAAAATATCACCAATGTCCTGATGTTACACACCTTGTTTTTGTTCATCTGCTGTTGCAAACAGGACAGACACTCCGATGCAAACTGCAGAAGTTAACTCCGTTGGGCAGAGCACTGGCTTGATTAAAACAAGTTTATGGATTTCATCCCTAAACAGCTGAGTTAACTGGGCCGAAAAAGACCTTGCTACACAAGCTCCAGCTGTGATTTCAGTGGGCTCGGTTGGAAAAGCATGGTGTGGTCACAGCTGAGGTGATCACACCAACCCACCCATCCAGTTTCCTGGGAAACAATGCCAAACACCCATGGTTCAAGTTAGAAATTGTGTCTTAAAAAAAAAAAAATAACAGTGTTTCTTTTCTCCAGTGTTGCTTTGATTTGAATACTGAAAGATACAAGTTCAGAAAAAATTTTTATGTCATTGAATATGTTTGTGCCCATGATGTACTGTTTTTTTTTTCCTCACATCTACGGTCTGTCCACCTGTAACAAAGGAATAATTCATACACCCTGGGCATATACCCTCAGCTGCATCAGGCAAAAATGCTAATTTCCAAAGGTATAATTATGTAAAATGGAGTACATTTTCTAAGCCTCAGATTTACAGGAGGGTTTTCAACAATGGGCTATATTGAGCCAGCCTAATAACAGGCATTGTGCTACCTGAGCATTACGAGTTGGAGATAATCCTGTTTCGCAAGCGAATCATGCTTTACACATGAGTCTAGCCCTGGTTGGTGTGACTCCATGGATTGAACGCTGGCCTGCAAACCGAAAGGCTGCCCTTTCAACTCCCAGTCAGGACACATGCCTGGGTTGTGGGCCAGGTCCCCAGCTGGAGGCCTGCGAGAGGCAACCGACTGATGTTTCTCTCTCAAATTGATATTTCTCTCCCTCTTTCTCCCTCCATTCCTCTGCTCCTCTCTAATCATTAAAGTTCTTTAAAATCAATGAAATAAAATCTGAAAAATCAAGTTTACCAGCTTCTTCTGACTTCTAGTTCTGCTACTGAATTTCTGTGTAATCCTATTTATATGTGCTTCAGATGAAAGATTGTGACTGCTTCATAGAGGAGAAAATAAAAACAGTTATCTCAACATGCAGGTCATCATCAAGTCCCCGTATGTATGAACTGTGTATGTCCCAGGAGGCTTTTTCTAAAAAATTACTTTTAGTTTTGTAAAATTTTAATCAATATATTTACAGAGTTGGGTTCTATTATCCCCAGTTTTTTGTGCCTGGCTCTTCCAGTTAGTTAGGATTGATTTCTAAAGTACAGAAAAAAAGAGGCTCACATTAAAGATTTACCAAAACAAAGTAAAGGAGCAGAATCATTAGACTTCTCAGGAACATCCGCAGAAGGATTAAAGTCAGGAAGACTTCTTCCAATGAAACAGGAAAGTGCTTCAGCCTAAATATTTTACATTCATTAGAACCCACTTAACTGTTAAGAAATTTCCCCTCTATCTCTGTCCCTGAACACTACAATGCGGAGCACCAAACTCCACCTTGAGTTTCTCCATTTGATGTAATATTTTGAAATCATACAATAAATCAGAAGAGAATTGATTTAAAAGCATTGATGGTTGAGTGTCGACTATCAGTTAACATGATACTCTATAAAAATGGTATTTCTAAATGATGTTGTAAAGTTCTAACAGTAATACTGAAACTGCATTAGCATTTCTCCTTTTTTCTTTCTTTAGATCATTTTTATTTTGTTATTCCAAACACTGATACTTGTTAAATAAGTTAAGAAAAAATAAAGCAAAACAATAAATATACAAGTCCAAAAATTTTAAGGGCTACCTTTCTAATTTTTGCAAACTATGGTTTTATTTCACAAGGTCCTAGAGAGAAAAGACCTGCAATATGAAAATCATTCCTGGGTTTGCTCTTCCTCTTGTGGTCGTTGTGACCTTAAACAAATTATTTGTGTTCTCTAAATTCAAATTCTAAATTTGCAAATTAGAGGATAAGAGTAATCTTGAATATTATAAATATTTAACATATAAATTATTACACATACTGGCGGCTCAAATTTTCTAATGCTTTTTAGCAATCCTGTTATTAAGATGATTATATTAATATTTTTATTTTATGTAACTTTATTGCAACAATTAATCTTTGCTATTAGTCACACTGTGTCTAAATGATGAGATAAACATAATAACAACACAGTAACAACAAAAAAAATAAAATAACAGCAAAAAAAGCTTTAATGCATATCTCATTCACACGATGCTTCCTTCTGATATAACGCCTTTGATCATGCTATGCCAGGAATGAGTTGTCTACATTTTCACCTTCTTAACCTCTACCTATTACTCAATTACTTCATAACTGTCGCTTAGGGAAATCTTTTCAATCCTACCAAGTCAGGTTTCTTGCTATATTTTAAAAAGAAAACAAGAGCACTTATCTCTTTTGTAACATTGTATTTACTTTTGGTTCACAGTGAAGGAAGCCTCAGCTTGAAATCATACACACAAGCTCCAGATTTGGCAACAACAGTTACAGCAAACAATGAGGCTGGAATGCTTACCAATCAGCAGTCCTGCCCTCCCTCCAGTAGCCCTCTTCTATGCTGACTCAAAGAATGTTACCAGCAGCAGGTGGGGCCCTGCTGCCCATCACCAACCACCCTCTAGACAAAACCCCAGAGGCAGAGGTTTGGTGAAAAAGGAAAGGAGCCTTTATTTAAAAGCTCTAAATTTTTGAAATAACAGCTTGCCACATGCATTAGTCACTTCAGCCTGTCAGACAGCTAAGGCTTAAATCTTTAACTTTTGAGTTCTCCTATCATTTCCCCTGTTAGTTTTTAATTATCTTATTTCTATGACTCATTTACAAACTAAAAAAAAAAGAACATAAGATATAAAAGCTACGCAATTTTTGAAGAATGGCCAGCTTCTGCCTCAGAGCCCATCCCCTCTACAACACCTAAAGGAAAATAATCCTGCCATCCTCTGCCAGGCTAGACCAGTCCTAGGCTGTGACCCAGAGTTCCTTCTCCTACTTAAAATTCTGTCCTTTGGGGAATGTAGGTGGTTGCTGCACAACCTTCCAGGCATCCCTAGGAAGAGCGAAAGCACTGTGAGTCTCTGGCTTCCTTCTATTTAAATTTACCAGCCCATAATTTCATGTGCACTGGAGGCAGCCAGCTTCTCAGCCAACCCCGCCTAGAAGAGCACTTCCATACCTCCCCCTGCTGTGTCTCCATCCCCAGGGTAGGGAGATCTGTCAAGAGTTTGTTTACCATTGCCCTGGGGAACCTCCTGCTGCATCCCCTCCCTCACTCCTCCCAGTGATATGATCAGATCACTCTGAATCAATAAGACTTACAAATAAACATTTCTCTTTCAACTCAAAAGGTGGAGGCTTCCTTTCTAAAGAAGTATAAAATGTATATTCTGAGTTCTTTAACTTCTAACACATATGTCAACATCCCAAATTACAGTGTTTCAAATCGTCTAGCTTAAAGGTCAGGTTCATCCCATTTATTCTTTGTCAAGGGAGAGAGAGGAAAGCCTCATTTAAGTGCCTAAGTTTATAAGTCACAATTTCTTTGCCTTATTCTTAAATTTAAACAGAGAGCTAAGAAATACCATATATGTGAGGAAAATCTTCAACATGGGAAGAAAATAGTAAGACAAAAGGGATAAATGACCATTGAGAAGACAGATTATTCAAGGAAAAGAAGAGATATAAAACTAAACTGAAACAATCCAAATAAAACTCTCAATAAAGAAATGTACCACTTAATGAGGGAGATGTGTTCCAAAAAATGCATAGTTAGGCTATTTTTTCACGGTGTGAACATCATAGAGAGCACAAGAAACCTAGGTGGTAGAGCCTAGCACACACCTGGCCTATCTGGTAGAGCCTATTCCTGTGTATGGGAAAATAGTATCTTTTTCTCTATGCTCTGGGTTCTTGGCTAAGGTATACCTGTAATAAAAGACAGATTAATAGGAGAACCACAAACAAAAGTTTAATAACATGCATACCTCCTGTATACTTGGGAGAGACCTGGGACAATGTGGCTGAAGCTACCACCTTAAGTGGCACCTTCAGTTGAAGATGAAAGATGCTGTCGGGGGAGGGAGGGGTCACTTACGGAAGGTGAGGAGGAAAAGCTCAGCAAACAGAGATAAAGTTGTTAGGCAGATTTAAGTCCTTGCCTTCTGCACTGAAAAGAGTTAGAGAGGTAAGGTCATTCCCTTCTTCCTGGTACATTCCTTACAAATGAAGATTTCCTTTCAAATGTAACTGCCCTTTACAAGGAGTTTCTACTTGGTTTTCAAAGCCTCTCTCTTGTCTGCTGTTTCGTAAAATTAATCAGCAAAAAGTAGTTCTTATGCCAAAGAAACACATTTTGGGGTGACAAACCCTGTTCCCTTACAGCTTCTATACTACAAACTTGTATAGCATGTTACTTTACTTAATATTGTAGGAAACTGTAATACAATAGTAAGTATTCATATAATACACTGTATAACATTAAACTACCTAAGAACTCACTAGATGAAAGGAAATTTTCTGCTCCATTATCGTATCATGAGACAACTATTTTATACCCAGTCTGTGGATGAAAAATGGGTACTATAATAAATCATAAATTCCTAATGGTGCTGCCCAGGTGTAGTGATGCCCCAGGTCTATAACTTCCTTAGTGAAAGGTTTTTAAGTCAACCCTGTCCATTGTTTTTGTGGATCTAGGTTAACCCACTCTTGAAATGCCAGACGTAATACCCCTGGAAGGCACAACCCTGCTCAACAGAGCACAGAATCTTGTTAACTACCTTGTGATTCCATCTTCACCTTGCTTGCTTTCTTTCACCTTTATTTGATCTCCCTTAAGTTGCCTCCTGAATTGGAAATGCATAAAAGAAACTTCAGAACTGTTCCTCTCAGGAACATTTGAGAGCAATTATCATCAGTTTTGGCTCAAATAAACTCATAAAAATTCTCTACAGGTTTGGAAGTTTCTTGTGCCAACAAGTCCATCATTGACCAAACTGTTTGATGTGGCTCATGACTGTACTAACATAGTTAAAAAGACTTTATGAAGACAGTGTATCCATAATGCAAGTATAGGAGAAAATAAAGCATTTCAATCACAAAGAAAGAACATGTGAAATTAAAGTTGCATTAAAAGAATTTTAATGGAGAAAATAAAATCAAGAGATGAAACTTGAGAAAAAAAACTAAGTGATATATAGAACTGAAACCAGAAAAGTTGGCGTTCATGCTGCCTGTCACTACCAGAACCAACAAGTAGAGACAAGGATTGAATTTTTATGGGTGCTTTATTCATAAAGGGTAGCTAAGGGGTTTGTGGAAAAAAGGTTAATTGGATAAGGGTTGCAGTCTGGTGGCAACTTTCTTAGTAAGTCTTTAACTGTTGATCCACAATTCTTTATCTGCATCAGGGGAGTTCCCTCCCTGGAACACAATGGCTCTGACACCAGCTCCCTGAACAAAGGTTGAATTGCTGTGGACATCCTGGAGTCATGTGGTCACACACTCCATTTCCTGGAATAACAGCTTTTCACAAGCATTAATCTCTTAAGCCTATCAATGGTGACTGAAACTAAAATCTTTAACTCTTGAGTCCCCCTATCGGCATCAATAGAGAATATCAAACATTTGACTAATAGGAGCTCCAAAAAGATGGGAGATATAAAAGTGATGGAAATTTCAAAGTCATACAAAGGTGTGTGTATAAGAAGAAACTTTTTAAAATAAGCTCTTACATACTATTATCTTTTTCTTTAGTATACAATATTTCTTTGGTAAATTTTTAAAAAGATTTTATTTATTTATTTTTAGACAGAAGGGAAATGAAGGAGAAAGAGAGGGAAACATCAATGTGTATTGCCTCTCACACATCCCCTACCGGTGACCTGGCCCACAACCCAGGCATGTGCCCTGACTGGGAATCGAACCAACCTTTTGATCCACAAGCCAGCACTCAATCCACTGAGCCACACCAGCCAGGGCTAATACAATGTTTAAAATATATGAAATTCAACCTGATGAATGAATATTATTAAATACTACTTAGTAGACAGTCTTTTCATTTTGTAGTAAATACATGTATTTATGGTGAACAAGAAATAAAATTTATGAGTTTAAAGAGTGTTAAATGAGTCAATATTAATCTTAAGCACTACATGAAAATATTCAAATGTTATCCAGTAGGAACTAAATGATATTATGAGGTTCCCAGCATACTTTCTTTCAAGTCAATTATTCTCAATCTCTGATTCTTTCTACAATAGGATTCTGAGAAAGGAAGACAAAAGGAAGCATTTACTGTTGCCTTTTCAGGGCTCATAGCATTGTTGGTTACACCGTCACTAGTCCATTTTTTCATAATTCTCACCTAAATTCATCAGCAGTATTAGCACAATGCTCAGTAGTGAAAAATTATCATGCATTTTTATGTATTTATTTTATTTTATTTATTTGTTTTTAGAGAGAGGGGCAGGGATGGAGAAAAAGAGGGAGAAAAACATCAATGTGTGGTTGCCTCTCACACACCCCCTACTGGAGACCTGGCCTGCAACCCAGGCACGTGCCCCAACTGGGAAGCGAAGCGGTGACCATTCAGTTCGCAGGATGGCACTAAGTCCACTGAGCTACATCTGCCAGGGCACATTTTTAAAAGATAATTTGAAAAGCTAGTTTCTACTCCTTAACTTCATTTGCATAATTCAAACAGGACATTATTTTGTCTATTTACTAGCTTTATGTCATTTATAAACCCTAATTTATGCATTGAGTATTCCAGAGAACTCTTTTAATAGCCACTTACTTTCAATTTCCTGTGGTCTCGATATTATTCACTTGAATGAAACGTGATCAGTTTTAGCCCATTAAAGCTCATAAAAGGAAAACAGGTACATATAACTCACAAGCAGAACCCTGAACTCTGGGTTAAGGACACAAAATGAATTATGTAGCTGCAAAGCAGAAACTGTAGTGTTTTCCTGAAACATCTAATTATATTTTTATGTCAATTTAATTATTTCAAATCACTCTCTTCTAGTTAAACATCTTAGAGTCAAACTTATGCCTCACTGTTGACAAACGTTGAATGTTTTAGACATCCACTTTTACACTTAAATTTCACTCAGTGCTAGTTTACAACCAGATCCTTGTTCTTTTATCCGTGTATATTTTGCTTCTTTCCATTATTATTATTTTTTTTACTTTTTATATTGCATATACTTTTGCAATCCAAATTAAATGTATTTCAAAACAAGCAGGGAATGCAATTACTTGGCAAGGTGAAAATCAAGTGCATTTTGGAGGCATCTGTAAAGCAGAAAGGATGCAGGCAGGAAGTAAAAGGGATGTCCCCGGGAAAGGGAATAGTCTGTACACACTCGTAGAGAACCCTGGATACCTTCTCCTTTCACCTTCATCTTTCTTTGGGTGGCAGCTTGATAAGCCATTAAGAATTTAGAATAATCAAAGAGCAAAATAAAAGTTTATAGTACTATGGAAGTACTAACAGAATTTAAAAAATTAATAAGTAAATAACTAAACAAGCAAAAGATTTGGAGGAAATTGGTCAATATCACTAGATAGAATAGTAGGTACAGATGGACAAACAGCATTTTACACGCTCCTCTTTGTAATAAAGATATTAGAGTCTTGACAGAAAGTTTTGACTCACACTTAAATCTTTTGATGAGATATTTGGGGATAAGTTGATGTTACACATGTTTCTTTATCTGTTTATGTTTTTATTGACAATATGTGAAGGTAGCAACCATATATCACTTGCCTTATATTCCCACAGTCTAACATAGGGACTGCTCACCGTGATAACTCTATAAATATATGAGGTAGGTCTAGGAATAGGAAGAAATGAAAGATGGGTAAGACTGCTGACTGTGCATATTAATTGATGATTTCTCAAAGTTGCAACAGGCTTTTTCTCAGGAGAAATACAAATTTACCTGGTATCCAAATGAATGCAACAAAATATAATATAAAGTTTTCTATATTCTTAGATTTTGCACAGATCCACACATTCATCCCCCACATACCCACTCACACTCTCACACACATATACATATGTAACTTAGTAAAAAATAATTTCAAATGTTATAAATGGATAAAATTCATAAAGTGAAAAATAAGCATCTCTTTCAGCCCTGCCTGATCCCTAATCCTCTAGAAAAACTCATGCAAAGATGTTTTATAGATACGCAAACATGGATGGCAACATAGTACACAAGGAGTTGCATACAGTATCATTTTCACCAGAGAATGGTGAATAATATTAAATATGCATTTAATGTTATTATTTCTCACATATTTCACAACAGTATAAAGTGGAAAGCTAAAATTATTCCCTATCACTACATCCTACCATTCAATCTCACACTATAGAAAGGGCAAAAATAGGTATGTTTAAAAGTCCCCTAGCTGTTTCTGATCATATTTGAGAACAACCATTCTAATTTAGGTGTTCTTTTGATAAAACTATCTGCATGTACATAGTTGAATTTTCTAGGAGTTCAGAAGTAAAAATTATTTGATTTGTCTATATCATGGAGACACCATAGAGTTACATAAAACATGTACAGTGGTTCCGAATTTTAAAATCATTCCAATTTATATCATACCAGAAAAATTCTAGATCTTTATTGAAAAAGGCTGCTAGATCAGCTCAATTTTATAGAGTACTATGCCCTACTGGGTCAGAGTGTTTCGGGAATAAATCTGTTTAAACTAATAAACACTGGTTAATATGAGCAATACTCAGATTAATTGTGATCTACCTTTCACTCGTAACCAAAGACTTTGTTGCTAAGTATAATTTGACAGTTTCCTTTGATTAGTTTATAAGGTTAAGTCATTGCCAAGTTCCTCTCAGTTATCATAATTCATTTTCTCTTCCTCATTTGCCCACTAAACAAATACCCAACTCATATAATGAATTCTAACCTTAAACTTACCTTTAAACTGAATACCTGATTATGGCCATTTCCTGCCTCAAATGTACCCAAGGTTTTGGTTCATCTTTCTGCTGTGACAAATAATACCCTCAATAGGAGACCATTTCCTGTTTTCAATTTTCCTTTTCACATTCTCTCTCTTCCTTTTACATGGGGAATGCCTGGCATATTTGTGTCCTTACCACAGATGCTGTTTTGTGTCTTTGAGCCTTTTTTCATGCAGCTTTCTGTACCTCCAGAGCTCTTCCTACCACCTGGTGTTCCTCTCTTGACTCAGCACTGGTAACTACCTCACCCTCCAGAAATTCTTTTTTTTTTTTTTTTTTTTTGATGTCTCTCCCAACCCACAGAATGATTTTCTAGAGCTTATACTGATCTCTGTATCTGCTTGGATCCCTGCACTTTCCACATGTTGAATGATTGGTTAATTTATGTATCCATCTCTTCTACATGGGGAATTCCTTGAAGGCAACGTATATCTCATATTATCTTTAGGTCCCTTTGTTGAGGCACATAGTAGACCTCAATAAATACTTGTAAGTGTAAATGGAGAAAACAACAGGTAAAGGGATGATACGGAAATAATTACATAAAGGTAAGGAAAAAGAGATGGCATGGAAGCATGAAAAGAAAGTCACTAATAAAAAGGAAGTAAACATGAAAGCAGCAAAAATAAAGGGAAAATCATGGCTGATATATTGATCGAGGGTCATATGAACATGGCAAATGTTAAAAGAAGTAGGAGACACGTTAAAAAAATAAAATGAGTGGATGGAAAATAGGACTGTCAGAGAACAAAGTACAAGATGCAGATTCTGGAAAGAAGTGACAAGTATAATCCAATTATGTTGAGGCCAGGGAAAGTGAAGGAAAGAAACTGGAAGGTGTGTTGATAAGTAATCACCATGGAAAAGAGCAAACACCAAGTAGGCATCTGGGTAGTAAAAGGAATAAAGAGAGAGGCCAGCATAATTAAAGGAAGAGAAATGATTTAATGACAATACTAAGGAAGGGACATGCAAGAAAACAACCCTCTACTCACACAGGAAAAAAATGAGTAAGAAATTATTAGTTAAAAACATATTAGAGACAGTTTTTTTTAGTACTGAACCATTTGTCTATTTGCTACAATATAGAATTGCTAAAACAATAGCTTAGAAGTATTTCTCTTTATTAAAAACAATGGATTAATATTGAATCCAAAGTCAGCAATTTCATTGATAATGCAGTAATAAGAAGGTACTATAAAACTACTCATGCCGTTTTAATTTTTCTATGTAGTTTTGTTCAGTGAGTTTTGCACTCATAAAGAGCAATTGTGATTCAGTATCTGCCCTTTGCTGTAACAAAGAAGACAGGTTTGAAATAGAAAATGTTCTTTTCTCTCAGTGCACTGAAAGACGACCAGTCCCCACAGGCATCTTAGAGTTGCTTCATTATACAAGGAGAAAATTGGAAGAAAAGTACCACAGGCAGATGCTCGGGGTGCTGTCAGAGCAGGCGGCATTTATGTGATGTGACTCACCTTGACATCGCTTGGTGTTCCATTACAAATCTGAGAGGCTGTGTTTTCACTTGTGGGTTGAAATTGCCTCAGGTACCTAGACACTAACCGTGTTCTTCAGCAGAGGTCAGTCAATCCTCATTGCTAAACACCAGTCAGACACGTGGCAGCCAGCTGGCAAACTGACAATCCTGCAATGCTTGGATCTGCTCTTTCTAATCTAGTATTTTGTAGGAGATAGATCTTAAGGGATATCATAATGATAGTTACAATGTGACTAAAAATGTAACAGGACTGCGTTCTTTTTTATGTTTAGCATTTCAGTGCCCTATAATCATATTCTTTATCCAGAAAAATCAAGAACTCACCAAACCTTAATTTTACAGCCATTCAAAACAACACCCCTTCAATATATGTCTATTTTGAAATTTGTTAGAAATGCCCACCCGATGTACTAATATTTCCTCCTCATTTCAAGCAACACAGTGTATCACTCACTCCTCTCCCTATATAACCCATATCACCCCAACTGTATCCATCCATTGACTCTCTTTTAATATTATCTAACCATGAATTAGCTTCCATGATGTTTGAGTCATGCCATTTCATGGCCAAAATATTTCCAACCTTTTTCTGTCACCAGCTATTAACTACATACTGTATCATTCCCCTGCCTTACATTATATGGGCGTGTCCCATGTTCTCTTTATTTAAGTTTTGTAAAATTCTGTAAGGAAGGTAAAATTTTACCCCAACTCTTTCCTAGTGCTTTTTGCCCTGCCTATTCACATTATTTCTAAAATAATTTAAAGTCATTTGAAAATAACAGTCACCATTTATAATGTCCCTCCTCTGCTCCAGGTGCTGCTTATCTGCATTTTTTAAGTAAGCCTCTGAGGTGGGTTTTGCTTTCTCATTTTAATGACCAAAAAAAAAAAAAAAAAAAGAAGTTGAGTAGGTGATGTGTCCACACCACAGAAAGCACCTAGTGGCAAAGTCAGGATTCTACTCTGGTCTGTCCGATTCCAAAGTCAATTTCTACTGTTAAACACCAGACAAACAAATGGTAGCCGGCGGAGGACAGTGAAGGCTGGCGTCATACAGCCGGAACCCGCAGAGGTTAAGAAGGGCATAGTTAAATAGTTAACCACAAGCTTCAGCTGAATGCAGCTGTAACTTTTGCAGAAGAAATATTTATCATTTAGTTAGCCTTGGAACAGAGCAGTTATGCCTGCAGTTTTTCCCTGAGTCTGTAAAACGTCTTTGAGCTTTATCCAACTAACCCTTATAAAATAAACACGGAGACCATGTTCAGGGTCATTGTGCCTCCGCCAGAGGATGTCCCATCTGGTCCCCGCTTTTCCTTAAACTGTCTGTGTCTGTGTCTTTCTTAATCTCCCATCGCCCCCCACCCCCCTTAGGGACCTCCTTCCCAAGCAGGTCGCGGCAGTAGCCTGTTTGCATTTTCCACTATGTATAGCACTTTCATATATACCTGGCAAAATTGAAAGAGAAAGATGATCTGTGGGGAAGAGAAACAAAACTAAACTAAAAGTCATATAAACTTAGAGTTTTGGTGAAATTGTTCATATCAATTAAGCAGATATTTAATTAAGTAGATATTAGAGATCTACCTGTATACTCCAAGTCTAAAGAAATAGCTCAAAAACCAAAGTACTCCAACCTGGAAAGAAATGAGAGTCGCCTCCAAAATGCACTCACGCCACAGTGCGAGACGTATCTGCCTACGTCCTAAAATGCGGTTCCTTTGCTTTCTGCTCCAACAGCGTGCACCGGAAGTTTGCTGGGGCGCCACACCCCGGGTCTTAAATCACCCTCCAAGAGCAGAGCGTAAGGCGAAAGGTCCTAAACAAAATATTACTAATTGTTATAATATCAAAATATTCCATGCATAGAACAGTAGTTATTTATTTTTATTATGGTATCCCTAGTTACATTTTTACTGAGAAGTTCTTCGTAGCTTCTGCTTAAAACTAAAATTTTTTAAAAAAGTGTTCACTGCTTGAATCCTGTTGCTCATATGCATTTGTATCCCAGGGTAGATGGGAGTAGGTGGTACACATTGAAAGTTAAATTTATATTTTGCTCTTGTTAGATTGAAGAACTATTGAAAATATTAATCTATCTTCTAGACTACTAAACTCCAATCTGAAAAAAAGAAACTGAGGTGTAAGCACAGCTGTATTTTCCATAGAGACATGACAAGTAGAGTCTGCAAGGTATAACAGAACACCTATAAACTATCCCCATCCCTGGGCCTATAAGCATGGTATTTGTTATTTCTATAAGAGAAATAAGCAGTGTACAAGAATCCTTTAATAATTTATGAGAGAAAAGCAGACTAAATGAATATTTGATATATAATATTTAAATTTTTAATAGATATTAATACCCAAACTATATTTTTCTTTTCTTTTTTCACATTGCCTACCTTGAGAAGCTCATTAACTCTTAAAATTTTAACAATGATTTCTCTGAGAATAATTCACAAATTTGAATGTACACCCAATATTATCCTGAACTCTAGTCCTTCTTTCCAGTAGAAAATTAGATATTTTCACTTACATGTTTTCTTTGAAATCCTAACTATCTGTATTTAAACTCCTCATTATCCTCAAAATGATTTTTTCCCTAAATACACATTCCAGTAAAAAAAAAAAAAATTGCACCATCATTTCCCCCTGCTTTCTATAGACAATACATTAGAGTTATCTTAAAACACTTGGCATCTCTAGGTGTTTTATGAGTTGGAGGTCCAATGCCAAGGTCTTATGATATACTCCCACCTCACACCAGTGCTGTCTCCTGCTTCTCTTTCTTCTAGCCATGCTCTGCACTTCATGTCCTTCTCTGGGGCACTTTCCCTGGGAAATTCCCGCTCATGCTTCAGCACTGAGCTCAAACAGTTCCTTGTCTGGGAAGTGTTTATTAATTCTCGAGCACAGCAGGTCACTTCCTGGGTTCCTAATGCTTTTATTTATTCCTCTCCTAATTTCCACAAATGTTTGAGGGCAGAAATTAAATCCAAATCTATGCTTCAAATTTGTATATAAAAAATAGAATCTAGTAAAAATAGGTGTTCACTAAGCATTTTCTTCAGCATAAATAAATAAGTACACGAATAAAGAAATAATGCCATGAATCTTTGACTTCTCTTAACATCTTCTTGGCCTTTATATCATTGCATTTTGTTTTTCATTTAAACTATTTGCTTGAAAAATAATCCCCCAGGTAGTTTGAGTATATATTTAAAGCAAAAAGTCAAAATTTCCATGACATAATGGACATGAATTCATTCAGGTTCTTATTCCAAGTTCAAAATATCTTGATGGATTTTAAAAAATACTTTTTATGTTACAAATAATTATAATAAATTATTCTTAATACAATTTGAATAACTTCCCTACATATGTAGGTAAATTATGATAAACAAAAAGATTTTAATATTCAAAAAGCAAAAGAGAATATTTAATGTTTTCATGAATACAAATAATTTTCTTTCAATTTGTGTATATTTTTTCTAAATACTGTCAATTTAATCACATCAGAAATTTGATGAAACCCCTTCTAGAAGTTTTATCTTTACCAGTAGTACGTAAGGAAATGGTCTCTGAAGACAATGGTGGGAGTTTGGAGTACAGGTTATTTCCCTAAGGAGAACATAGAATTTAGTTCTCCCTTCTAAAACATTTAATTGCCAAAGATATCTAATTCTAATATTTAAAATCCTGGATATGTTGGTCTCTACAACAATAGAATTATGATAGTTTCTGCTTTTATTTTTTCCTTTATTGTTATAGACAAAAAAAATATTTGAACCCAACAAAAATTATACAAATTAGCATTTGTGATGTAAATCTAATATTTGTAAAAATAGAGCATAACAAAGTAAACATAAAAATTTGAAAGCAGAGAGTAAAGAAAAGGAAGAAGAAAATGACTAAATAATTTGGGGGTGTGGGATGAAAGTATCTGAGATAAGACAACATGATGGGGTTAAAAATAAAGCATTAAAATTTTTGAAAATCAGAGAATTCGGCACAAAAATGTAAATTTAAGATATCAAATGTAAAAATAATATATAATTTTTAGAATATATTCATCAAAGTACTGTAGAAGATCAGATAAACTCCAAACTGCACTGATTAAGGATTCTGAGCCCTGATCAGTGTGGCTGTGTTGGTTGGGTGTCATCCTGCAAAGGAAAAGGTCACTGGTTCAATGCCTAGGTTGCAGGTTTGGTCCCTGATCCAGGCAACTGATCAATGTTTCTCTCCCACATGGATGTTTCTCTCTCACTCTTTCTCCTCACCCCCCTCTAAAAATAAATAAATAAATCTTTAAAAATAAAGATTCTTGAAACACAACGGGAATAAGACTGATAAATTTTGCAAAGGTCCATCTGTTGAAAGATTTCACTGTTTTCTTTTTTAAAAAAACAGTTACTTTTAAACTCCTTGGACTATGGTCTGGACTTGGGCAGCAACAGCCAGCCTATCTATACTTGCCCTTACTTTAAATTCAGTAACAATCAGCAAAAGTAAAATATGTTCCCCAAACGAATCGCATAAGATGCCCTGCTTCTAGTTAGCCCACCTGCATCCTTCCTCTGTCAATAAATGCCAGTCTGAAGTCTCCCCTTTTTACTTTCCCCCATTTGGAAGCTCTCTCTCTTCCCTGCCTGCCTTTGAGTCTCTACCAAAAGCAATTGATGGTAGTTAAATATCCTCTGCGTGTTCTCATTGGGATGGGGCATCTTTCTTTATTTCCACATTTTTACCAGTTTAGTCCTCTGTTCTCTAAGACAGTGCATAATGTCATTCCATCCACCTGAAATCTCTGCAGACTGACACAGTACAGAGCCCTTTGGCCACTTGGCAATTAACAGAGCCATTTCTCCAAATTTTCTCATAAATTCACTACCGACATTAAAATGCCAGATTTCAGGAAAGAGGGTCTGTGCGCTCACTCTCGGTTAGTTTTAATAAACAATGACTAAGCTGTAACAGAAGTTGAATTTTTACCAATTATTTATCACATCAGAATAATTGACAGACAGAATTACTCTCCTTTATGTGAAAGCATTTCTCCTTGGCATTACTGAATAATTGTTTCCAGTGATTCAAAACTCCACAAAGTAAAACAAACCAATTCTTTACAAGGAGAAAATTCATGGAAAAGCTAATAAGAGTTTATAATTACTCCAGCACATTGCCCAGAAAGGAAAAATGAAGCCATCATGGTAGAGCATAGAACTATAATTCTTCCTTCTTCATATAATATTTATTTCAAAAACAAAATGAATGAATGTCTTCTTAAAGTTGAAATTGAAAAGGCAGAAATGCTTTTTTCAAAATCTTAAGTGGTCCTCATATTTTATATTGTCAATCATTTTCTAGATATTTATGTATATATATATACTACACATGAGAAATAGAATTCATAGCCTTATCAAACAAAAATTAAATTAATCTGTCTTTATAGTTTACATCATCAGATATGACTGCTTTTAAAATAAAAAAATATAAAACTTACTAGTATTTCTTATTCCTTGGCTGTGTGGACTAAAACATTTAAATCGTCACTGTTGTTAAACATTTCACCTCAAAAAGCCAAACAAGCCATGTGCAAAGAGATTGCATATTTAACAAGCAAAATGACGTGCATCAGAGAACACATGAATTTTTATGCATTTCAACAATGCTTCCGGAAAGGCTTTCATCTGAAGCCCTAGCTGAACAGAGGCAAGGTGAGTCTCTCCCCTCTGTCTGCACATTTTCTATTTCATCTCTCAGAATCATATCTTGGAAAAGAAAGGTGGGACCAAACATTTCCTTAAATGCAAGCTCGTGTCCATGGAAGTTATGTGTAAAGTGATAATAAACAAATGTACCTCCATTTCCAAATCTAGTCCTTCATCAGACATCACTCTACAGCTCTCTCATCCAACAACTCCGATTGTACAGATGAACACAACATTGCTCTACAGGAGCATTTCTGAGTACTCTTTTCCCTGCAGCTGGACAGTACTCAAGGTTTCCCTCCCACTGCCCAGTCATTGGGTGGGTATCCTGGATCTATGAAAGCTGGGACCCCAGTGCTTCACTAAAGCAAACCCCTTTAGATCCACACACTCCTCCTTCACATTTTAAGTTAACTTCTGATTGCAACAGGCCATAAAGTTAGAGTGATGATATGCTTTTAAAAACTGGCCCATTTGCAAACAGGTGGGCTTGGCTAATGATTTGACCCAGATGCTGAGAATATATTGAATGATATTATAGAAATATAAAGCCAGGGGGATTGCCAGTTGTGGCATTAAGTACACAGGATAAACCAGTTCCATTCTATCTTATGCTAACCCAGTTCACAACGCCCCCCGTAGGTATTCAAATATCCTTAAAACAAGACAGTATCTGAAATTTAGTCAATGCACAGTAAATGAAACAACAGAAATTCTAGAAAAGACTAGACATTTTGTCAAGTAAAAACTGACATCACATTGTGTCTCAAAATATAAAATTTTTTGAGGATTAGGTATACCAACCACCCTGGTATATTTTTGAATAAATAATGTTCTTAAATATTAATGCTTAAAGCAGTATTGCTTTTGTCCAGGTATTTTCAGTTTGTTAATTTTATTAATAGTAACACTGAAGTCGGTGCACTTAATTTTTTACAAAGATTTATATAGAGAGTTATGTTTTGGTCTTTTTCCCCATAATTTTTCAGCAACTTAAAAAAGCCACCCTAAGTAATCATAAAAAGTATAATTAAATATCTATAAAGTTTTACCCACAGCCTATCTCCTATTTAAATGAATTAGATGTTCGTAAATGTTATGTAAACCATAAAATGTGGAAACTGTTTAAGTTCATAACCAAGAGATTGCTTGGACACAGTTTACCTGAAGTGAAAAAAGGAAAAGGGGGTATAAATTATGAAAAAAAATTAATAAGTGAAAGAGAAAACTTTCACAATCTTAATAAATCTTAGTGAGCGCCCAGGTTAAGATAGCAGACTGTCAGATGAATATATTTTTTCCTTCTCTAAACCCCACTAAAACTATAGATGGGTTTTGTTTTTCCCTTGTAAAGGTCTAAATGGGAGAACAGACAGCAGCAAGAAGTATTAGCAAACCAGAAAGCAGATAACGAGCAGCAAATGCTATCGTTAACTCACAAAAGCGGAGTCCAGACCGGCAGTGGGAAAACGAATAATCAAGCTGATTTAAACAGAAAGACCCATGTATTACTGAAGTTATGGGTAAAGAGAGAGAATGAAAGAGGCAGTTTGCGCCCCTACCCTACCCCACACCACTGAACATCTGTCTCTCCCTCATCCCAGGAAAAGTATGGAAATTATTCTCTGAAGAGGGTAAAAGCATCTTTGCATTGGAAGGTATCAGACTTATTTAAGGTGTAATAACTTTTACTAACAGAACAGTAAATGAATGTCTTAGAACTTAATTCTAAATATAGAAATGACCAGCCACTCCACTCTCTACACCTCTGCTCTGCTCCCAGAATCCTTACCTTCTAGTCAGGAATTTAGAAGATGCTTCCCTGGAAAACTAATCAGTGCAAGGGGAAAGACTTGCTTTCCTCCAGCAAGTATTAAGTCCTTAGGTCTGATTCTAGGAAACATCAGAAACTGAAGAAAATAAATGC
This sequence comes from Micronycteris hirsuta, assembly GCA_004026765.1. Classification (NCBI taxonomy): domain Eukaryota; kingdom Metazoa; phylum Chordata; class Mammalia; order Chiroptera; family Phyllostomidae; genus Micronycteris; species Micronycteris hirsuta. The sequence continues at coordinate 123,634 of PVJI01002547.1, forward strand.
TGAGTTATTAGAAAGTGCCACAGGCTCAGTGTGATAAGGTAACATAGCTTATATGACTCTATGGATGGCCCTTTGCCAAGGAGAAATCATGTTTAAAACACTACAGTCTGACTTTTGTACCCTAAAGTGAATGTATCACAGTAGTAGTGACAGAAATGCCTTACTCTGTTTGTAACTGTGGACAAACAATGAGAGTCAAACCATCTCCATGTGGCCAGTTTAGGCTAAATGCCGCACTAAATGGTCAGGGTGCCAAGGGGCAGAATCCAAGGCTTAGAAGTGGCTACATCTAGGTTACAGAAGTAATTTTTCCAGCAACAGATACAGTATTTTTTTTTTAGAAATTTACCAAGTCTTCATTAATGAGTGTCAATATTTCCGAAGTCTGTCTAATTATTTGGGTCTCTCAACTGCGGCTGGAGGCCCATGGGTTGAGTCTCTGATCACAGTGTCATCCAGAAGTGCCCGCCACTCTTCTTGCCGGTCATTCCTAGAGTCCCTTGCCACCACCATGATCACAGTTTTGAATAGTTCCCTACTTCTTATTTCTTTTAAAAAACTGTGCATTTTCTAAGTCCTTTTATAAGCTACCACATTCATCGTGCCTCTCTCAACTTCTTTCTGTATTTATACCATTTCCTAGAGCCAACGCCCCTCAAATCAACGAGTCCCTCCCACCTCCTGGCCTCTACCCTCGTGGGTTTTCTCACTAATGTCATCACATCCCACAATCCAACCCCTTCAGCTCATTTACAGTCTACTACAAACCTCACTTGCTCATACTTTTGTTCTCTGCTCAGTCTGTATCCCATTGATCATCCTTCTCTTTTGAAATCTTAATATAGTTACATCTAGAATCATACAGGGCATTACACAATCATTGCTGTTATTTCCAATGTGTCTGTCCATTTTCCCCTTGGGGAATGGACTGGGTTTTCTTCTTTGTTTAACACAAGGGTCAAGACATGGAATACAATGAGTAGGCACCCAGATTCTGAAGTGGGACTGACTCCAACTGGAAGACATTCCATTTGTGTGTCCTTGAGTAATTTATCTGGCCTCTATAAATTTTACTTTCTTTAACAATAAAATGGACAATACAATAATCAATCAAAAGTCCTGAAAATGAAAATAAGAAAACATAAATTCATCATAGCATAGTACATAGTAAGCTTTCATTAAAGTTTACTATGTTATGCCTCATTAGTAATAAAGTAGTAGTTGAAGAAAATGAGAAAATGGAGCATTCAGTGACACTGTAGAAACTAGAATTAACTACTTATTCTTTTTATTATTTTAAAAAATATATAGCTGTTTAAAATCTATGTGTGGGATAGAGAGTGTACTAGTGTTGGCTTGTTGATAAATGCCGCAGGACCAGTGCTAGCCCCCGTTCTCACAGGCCCCATCACACACAAGATAGAACACCTACAATGAAAGAAATGCAATGTGGGTGGAACTGAAAAATAGCCTATATATAAAACTGCTCAATTTAATTCTCAGAAAAATGTAGTGTTTGAGAAAACTCTGGAAACAGAATTGAGAGTGGAAAAGAAGTAACTAAAAAAGTTTCATTTATTTTAAAACAATTGAAGATTTATCACAACTTAAATGAATTGAATTAAACTGAAACAGGATGCAGTTCAAATGCAAAAGATTATCAAGGTCCAAAATCAATTTTGCAACTCTCCCTTTACTGCCATTTGAACACACAATATCCCTATTCTGTGGATGCCTTTGGCAGTGACACCTACAGATTGTGAGAATGTTGGGCTGTTTAGCTTTTGCAAAACACGAAATGTGTCTATTTGCCAATGAGGTATCACTCTGTGGGATTGTGAATTCTCTTCTAACACCCTAGCTACAGATTATGACACCCTCCGAGGACTGAGCGTCCTTTCCAAAGCCATTGTTCAGCATCCTTTGCCAACGTGATTTTGAAAGTATGTTAACAGTAAAAGATTAATTCCTTTGGGAGGAAGGAAGATCATAGCAGGAAAAACTTCACTGAAGTCTGTATCCTCACCACCTGTTGATGACATATCTTTACCCTTCCATCTTCCCAACTGCATTTCCCTTCTTTCCCGATCTGAATCCAGTTATTCAACATATATTTTCTAATAGTTTCAATTTTCTCATCCCCCTGAAATCTGCTGCAAATTTCTTTTCATCATATACATACACACAATGTATAATCCCTTCATGTATTGTCATTGTATTCAAATATATCTAGTTACTGTTTCAGTAGCAAATGGTATTACTAATTTTGATGATACATAAATCACTGTGACTAAAATTATGTAGGTATGGCCATCAACCATTCAGATAGCTCTGATAGAGATCCTAATTTGATTTACCAACTTCTCTATAAAAGTAATATGTTCATATAATACACAGAGAAGATTCCTCAGGCAAGAAAGCACAAAGTAGATTCTAAAAGTATTCCTTGGCAGTTTATAAGAAACTCTGCCATATTTATTTGTGAAAATCCCTAGAATGACACACCTATAACTTTCTAATTTTGTATGACTTGATCTTTCCTACCACTTGAATTTTAGCACCTGCCACTCAAATAATCCTAAGGCTTTACAAATGCAATGAATGTCTCTAACCATTGTTAAGTGCTGCACATCACTTTCCACACAATTACCTTGTGAAGTCTGTCATCTCCATCATGATCATACACATCTTCTTGGCCAGAACAATAATATCATTGCTTGTATCATCCCATATTTCAATCTCTGCATCCAGTTTACTCTTTACTTTCTTGAAATCAGCAACTTGCTCAGCAATCTTCTCTCTCTCTGCCTCAGGTAATTGAGTCATCTTAGCCTAAAATGTGATAATTAGATTTGTAATTATTTCACTGTGTCAAAGCATTTTAGGGAGAAGTGGTCATCATAGAATGTTCATAAAATTTGTTCACTTATAAACATATCAATATTTTAAGTCATATAATCAAAACTGTCCAAGTTTAATTTTTATATGAAATAGCTATTGAATTATAATTTTTGCTCTAAAACTACAATGTTAAATTTGAGAATAACAGTGTATAATTTGACGTCTGGCATATTTAAATCTTCTCCTTAACATAAATGGCAGATTTCTCAAATATCTAACACATTAAAATTTTAAATTAATCCAGACTTAATACAATGCATTACATAGTTAGAAAAGTATATACTTTATTGAATTGTCTAGTAGTATGCTTCAAAAGTTAGAAGTTAAACAAAGCCTTCTCCCATTCATGTTAACTAGAGTCTCCCACCCTCACACTTTCTGCAGCTCGGTGCTCCCTTCAATCTCTACCGACTTCTAGATCTTCCTCCCTCTGGAACCCCATTCCTGAAATCCAGATTTTGGATATTGCCTTTGATTAGGACAGCAGACAGCAGAGAGCTTCCCACAGAAGCTGAAGCCTGTCGCTGAACCCTAAGCGAGGGGCCTAGAGGAGAACCCAAGTCCCCTTCTGGCACTCAGGGGCACAGGTCACCAGGTGGGCGAAAGTCTCTCAGGGCCCCGCTCATCTTCAGAGTTACAATTATAGTCAGGCCTAAGAAGCTCTCATTGGTGACTGAGTATATTTGCATAAACATATCAGTTAAAATAAAAGCACCATTCCACTGGGGGAAAATATTCTTGAAATGTGATTATGTCTATCTACGTGTGTATACAAGTATGTCAGATAGTCAGATCCTTCCATAAATTCTGACCATATATGGGTAAACAGAACAGTATACACTTATAAATCATATGTCTATAAATAAGTACGCATATACAAAATCATAAGAATGGGTGTGTATTTTGTGCATATAAGCACATCCAGGGGTATATGTAAATACAAATTATTTGGGGGGAGGAGAATAAAAATGTTATCAGCAGGGTTTATTAAGACAGCCCTCCCTAATTAGCATGCTGATCTTAGAGGTGCTTTTCTCCCATGAACAGTAACTTAATGTGTTGGCATAGAATTGATTCTTTGTATATGTCGTATTTTGAACAGTATGCAACTTGCATCTTCCACTTGCAATTTAAAATGAGGGAGAGGTAGAAGACCATCTAGGATCATGAACAACATGAACACCTAGGACCTATAACATTTTGTCAAATAAAAAAATAACTTGAAGGAAAAGTGATTTGACAATATCAATGCCATAAAATTTCATAAGACAATCTATGCAATCATATTGTAAAAAACCCGTATATACTGTATTCTAATGGTAGAATGAAGTGCATAGGTCTGAGAGGTATCACTTAGAAAGGATACATCATGCAAGTGGGATTTACTTATTGATTATTCACATGGAATATGTGCTGGCAGCTATGCCGACGAACTTCCAGATGCTAGTGTCTAGGACACTCATACATGAGGAGATAAGAAGAAACCGCTTCAAAAAACTTTGAAATATTCTGGATACCAGGTTCAGAATATGGAAAACACACTTTATTGAATCAATAGTGTACAATTTTTAAAAGGCTTAAATTGAACAAGAAAGAATTTGCAAGAATGGAAAATGAAAAATCCAACCAAAAATAACAATTAAAAAACAATATCAGATATCTATCATTTAGGATCTCTTTATTATAAGCCTAACTCAAAGTCTAACATAACTGGGTGTCTGTGAAGTCTCAGGATTAATAACCCATGTTTAAATTCCAACCTATTAAAGAAAATAAACTATGAGGATTTCTGATTAAAATTTGCTTTTAAATTTCTTAGCATACTACTTAACATATATTGAATGCTCAATAAATGATAGCTATTTTTTACTCAATAAGAAAATCATCAAAATATATTTACATACCTAGTACTTAAAATTTGTGTTTTCATTTTTATTTTACTCAAAGAATTATATTAAGCTATGAAAATAGGCTTTTAATTGATGAGCTTATACAGGTGGCTCTTCCTTAGAATCCAAAAATAGTCTGTCATTTCCTTTCTCAGGAAATGTGGCCTATAAGATATGCTAGAAAAGAGCAACTTTTACTGCTGCCGGCATCTGGCAAGGTATGCAAATGAAGACACAACTCACTGAGGTTTGAGATCAATAGTATGCAAGCACATTAAGTAAATTATGAGTTATTAACACAGTAAACTAGTTCAAAAATAGAAATGAATTTCTCTAACTTGACCATTGGAAACTATCATATTCTCCATTTTCATAAGATTGTTTTTAAACTTTCAAATAATAATAGTTGTAGACAGGGGGCCTATCTTTTACAGTCTTTATCTCAGGGATAATAAATCCATGGCTTTGGATCAAATAAATAATGTTGAAGTGTACACTGTATTGTCATACTGAAGTTAAAGCTATTCAAGAGGTGATGTGATTAAGTGTATTACTAGTTCTGTCTTTGGAATGTCACTGATTTCCAATATGACCTTCAAGAAGTTACTTAACCACCCTGTCTGAGTTTTCCCAGACACAAAATAACAATAGTGGCAGCTGCTACCCACCAGCCATGTAGGGAGTAGGGTTAATTATTGATAACTGTGAGACTAACCCTATCTTGGACAGGAATCTCATCAATTGCACTACATTTCCTTAATAACATCTTAATTTACATGGTGAATCACAATTAGTAGACATTTATTTCTGATAAGATAAGGGCTAGAAGTGGGGAAATAGTTTACAAAATTAAAAGTTCTAGTAAATTCTGACTCTCATAAGAACAACAACAATAAACATTAAGTTACTGATGGACACCTTTGTTAAAAAATTTTAGTGCTTCTGTGAATGATTCATTATATGTTATCATTCAGTTTCCGTCATTACAAAAATTTCAGAATAGCACTAAAGAAAATACTTGATATTTAGGAATTCAGGATGAGAGTGACTTACTGGATTATTTTGTGCAGGATAAGCAAAGAAACTGAGGTACAAAGCTTTAGACCAATCAAGTAAGTGAATGACCTCTCTCATGTTATGACTGCTTGGTTCTATGTCTCGGTTCTTGCTCAAATCTACAAAATAGAACTCTGATATAAACATCAAAGGCTTTTTGATTTATTGTCACTTTGGTATTTGTTGCCAAAGATAATGCAAATAGATAATATTTATTTATACCAGATAGTCTTCTAGGCACCTTACATGTATTTCAACTTTAATCTTCATAGCAACCCTGTGAGGTAAGCATGTTATCACCCTACTTTTATGGATTATGAAATGGAATCTCCAAAGGTTAAGTTCTCTTCTCAAGATAAGTGTTAGTATATACCATGCTCATGGATTAGAAGAATAAAATTGGTAAAATATCTACATTACCCAAAGCAATCCACAGGTTCAATGCAATCACTATGAAAATGCCAACTGAATTTTTCACAGAACCAGAAAAAATACCCTAAATTTATATAGAACCATCAAAGACCTCAAACAGACAAAAAAAATATATTGAGAAAGAAAAGCAAAGCTGGAGGTATTATATGCCCTGATTTTAAACTATACAATAAATTATAGTAATAGAGTATGGTACTGAAAAAACAAAAACAATAGCTAAGCAACAACATCAACAAAAACAAAAGAACAAAACAACCAGACATAAGGATCAATGGAACAGAATAGAGAGCCCAGAAATAAACCCAGGCTTATATGGTCAATTAATCTATGACAAAGGAGGCAAGAATATGCAATAAATAGTGTTAGGGACACTGGCAGATACATGCAGCATAAATGAAACTAGAGCACTTTCTTATACCATATACCTAAATAAACTCAAAATGGCTTAAATGTAAGACCTGAAACCATAAAACTTCTAGAAGAAAATATAGGTAGTAAATTCTTTAATATCATTCTTAACAATATTGTTTTGGATATGTCTCCACAGGCAAGAGTAACAAAAACAAAAATAAACCAGCAGAATTCTATTAAACTAAAAAACTTTTGCACAGTGAAAGAAACCATCCAAAAAAAAAAAAAAAGAGCAGCCCTGTCTGGTGTAGCTCAGTGGATTGAGCGCGGGTTGGGAACCAGAGGGTCCCGGTTCGATTCCCAGTCAGGGCACATGCATGGGTTGCGGGCCAGGTCCCCGTGAGGGCCATGTGAGAGGCAACCATACATTGCTGTTTCTCTCCCTCTCTGTCTCCCTCCCCTCCCCTCTCTCTAAAAATAAATAAAAATAAAATCTTAAAAAAAAAAAGCAATCTACTGAATGGGAGACAATATTTGCAAATGATATATCCAATAAGTGGTTAATATCCAGAATATATAAAGAACTTATCCAACTCAATATTTTAAAAAAACATACAAACAATTCAATTAAAAAATGGGCAGAAGGCCCTGGCCTCCAAATCAAATGGTCACCCATTCGATTCCCAGTTGGGGTACATGCCTGGGTTGCTGGCTAGGTACCCAGTAGGGGGCTCATAAGAGGCAACCACACATTGACAATTCTCTCCCTCTCTTTCTCCCTCCCTTCCTCTCTGTCTAGAAATGAGCAAATTTTTAAAAATCTTTTAAAAAATGGGCAGAAGTTCTGCATAAACATTTTTCCAAAGAAAACATGCACAGTTGGACAAGAGATTCATACAAAGATGCTCAACTTTAGTAATCATTAGGGAAATGCAAATCAAAAGCACAATGAGATATCACTTTCCAGAATGGCTATTATCAAAACATGACAAATATCAAGTGTTGGAGAGGAAGTGGAGAAAAGGGAACCCTCTGACATTGTTGGTGAGATTGTACAATAAATTGATGCAGCCATTACGGTAAAGAATATGGAGGTTCCACAAATAATTAAAAGTAGAACATAGGGAGATATGCATCATTGCATATATTCACTACAGCATTATTTAAAATAACTAAGATGTAAAAATAACTTAGGTGTTCATTGATAGATGAATGGATTAAAAAAAAAGGGACCAGGCACACACACACATAATGGAGTACTACTTAGCCATAAAAAGGATGAAATCTTGCCATTTGCAACAACTTGAATGGACCTAGAGGCTATTATGTTAAGTCAAAGAAAGTCATGTAATTTCACTTACACGTGGAATCTTAACTGTGACTCAACAAAACAAAATAGAAGCATATGCAGAGATAGAGAACTGATGGTTGGTAAAAGGGATTGGCAAAAATGATGAAGGAGATTAAGAGATACAAACTTCCAGTTTTAAAATAAACAGGTCATGGGGATGGAATGTACAGCATAAGGAATATAGTCAATAATATCATAATAACTTTGTTCGGTGATAGGCAATTACTAGACTTATTGCGGTGATCACTTGGTAAGGTACATATACCTTGTCAAATCACTACATTGCACAACTGAAATTAATATAAATTATATGTCAACTAAACCTTAATGATAAAAATAAAAAATATTATAGTGTTGGTAAATAGTAGAGCAGGATGCAAACTCAGAAACTCTGGTTTAGAGTTTTTGTTCTATCAGTCAAACATGAGCCAACAGACATGAGCAAATTTTTCACTGCCTATACCAAAATATCCACATTCTCCTAGATGGTATTTATCGACCTCTCCTTAGGGATGAAATTATTTTTCAGAGTATAGTCATGCTATCTTTTAGAATCTAAGTTTTCTCATTTGTAAACTAGAGACAATGCTATTCACCTCACAGGTTGCTTTAGAGATCAAATGAATGAATGTATATGAGTACACTTTTTCAATTCTTAAGTGCTATTAAATGTCCACTGTTACACTAACAGATTCAGTGTTTTACTCTATGCAGTGCTCCTTAAAATTCTATTCTAATGTTATCCTCCTTTTATAAAAATAAATTGTACTCTCCTATCAGCCATTAAGCATTTTCATGCATATACATAATATAAAATTTATAATTTTAGTTCTAAAACAGGGGTTAGCAGAACTTCTCTGTAAAGGGCAAGATGTAACTACTCTATACTGTGGAGGCCATACCATATCATTCTGTTGTATGTATGACTTAGCTCTGCTGCTATTGCACCGCGGAAATAGTCATAGACACTATGCAAAGTGTGGCTGTGTTCCAGCAAAACACTGTATGGATGCTGAAACTCAAATTTCATATAATTTTTAAGTGTCAAAAATATTATTCTGATTACATCTATTCTAAATATTCTTAGCTCACAGGCTGTATAAAAACAATGGCAGGTCACATTTAACCTGATGGCTATAGTTCACCAACACATGCCAAATTCTTTATCCCTTGATTTTTATGTTTCTCAAATATCCTGCCACCCAGTCTTCAAATCTCACTTAAAAATATGTATTTCCTTTTCTTTATTTATCCCATTCTATTAGGCACAAAGTTTGTCTATTTTATCTCTAAAACTTTTATCATATCCATCTTTATTCCCATTCCTGCTACATATATTGGAGTCTTAATTTTATCCTTTATTTTCAATCAATCTTGCTTCCACTCAATTCAAATTTTCTGACTGTAGAATTGTAAAATTTCTCCAGCTTAAAAAAAATAAACAACTACCATATATTTTTTTAATGTTTGTTTTTAAAGATTGTATTTATTTATTTTTAGAGAGGGGAAGGGAGGGAGAAGAGAAGGAGAGAAACATCAACGTGTGGTTGCCTCTCACGTGGCCCCTACTGGGGACCTGGTCCACAATCCAGGCATGTGCCCTGACTGGGAATCAAACCGGTGACCCTTTGGTGTACAGGCTGGCACTCAGTCCACTGAGCTACACCAGTCAGGGCCCATAGCTTCTTACTGAATAAAGAATATCAACTCCTTACATACCATCTTTACATTTGTTCAATTAAAGTGGAAAACTCATATAGAAAAATGCACAAATCACAAATGTACAATTGGAACTATTTTTACAAACTGAGCAAATCCATACATCTCACACCCAAATTAAAAAACAAAGATGACCCTCATCCCAGAAGTTCATGTGTCCTATTTTAGTCACTGTCTCCCGAGAGCAATCACTATCTTGATTTCTGAAATGGTAGATTTTCCTGTTTTTGAACCTTATAAAAAGGTAGTAATAGTATATGCACTCTTGTGTTTGGCTTTTGATGACCAACATCTGACATGCATATATACTGTTACACAGAGTTATAGTCGGCTTATTTTCATTGCTCTATACACAGTTTTCTACTGTGTAAATATGCGACATATTGAATCTGTTTTTCTATTAATGAACTTTTGGGGAGCATTCCATTTTTGGCTACTATGAATATTGAATACTGAATAATGAATACTCTTGTACTTTTGTTCCACAAATGGGTGCATTTCTCTTGAGTATATAAACCTGAAGTACAATTACTAGGTCACAGGGACCATCATGAATTTTGTCCCACCCATTTCTCAAGGTCATTTCACCCTCCTTTCTTGCACTGGGCTCTCGAGCTAAACTAAGTTATTTTGTGCTTTGTGCTCTTGAGAGATTGTTCATTAATTATTTTGTTCAACTTCTTCCCTTTCCCCATCTCTGTTTGCCCAAACTTAATCATATTTCTAAGCATAATTTATATACTAGATCATCTTTCTTTTCCAGCAGTATGTAACAAAATTCAGAACATGTACTCAGTTCTTCCCTCAAGATGTTAGTATCTTATCTCATTTACTAGAAGAAAGATCTTTGAAACCATATCACTTTTCAGAATAATAGTGGTATCTATCTATCATCTATCTATCTATCTATCTATCTATCTATCTATCTATCTATCTATCTATCTATCTTCTATCTAGTTTATTTTGTGTTTGGAGGGGTCTCTTTCCCTTATAAGTATCCTGAAAATGGGACATATACATAATAAATGTTTGTTTATAGTTGTTAAAAAATAGGCAAGAGATGAAGAAGAACAGGCTTCTGGGGTCCACATTTTATAGGATTGATTCGCATTTTCTTTGTCACCTACATTTTACACATTTCCAAGTTTAACCTCTACAAGGTAGAAATTAATTTCTCTACTAAATTTTTCCTGTATACTTTCAAACTTGAGTTCTCATTATTCCTCTAAGACTACTAACATAGACGACTGAGAAACCACCTTCTCATCTTTGCTTTATACAGACATCCATTCAAACCGCAACCCTGCCAAGTACTGGCTGAGCAGCACATAACTTAAACATCCTAAACTCCAAAGTTGTCACATGATATAAGATAAAACTTTTTAGGGTTTTTCTGACAATTAGAGTTATGTCTGTAAACATTGATATCTAGAATATATTAGAGACTTAGTAAATGGTACTTATGATTAATGTACCTAAATTATTCAGCCTAGCCTCCAAGACTTGTCACAATATTGTTGGAAAGGACAGTTAAAAATATTCATCAAGCTTTGTATCCCACCTATGAGTGAAATCATGTTGCTCCTAACTTTTAGTGAAGGGTGGACGGGATCGAGCATGTGATGGCAGGACAGTTGCCTTTGGGTGGTGGGCACAAAATGCCACCCATGGATGATGTCATAGAATTGTATGCTTGAAAGCTATATAGTTTTATTAAGCAATGTCACCCAATAAATTTAATACAAAATATTCTCCTAGCTAACTGTTGGAGTTTGTGCAAAGAACAAAATATTTTGAGTAAACAGTTTTCATAAGCAATAAACCAGATAGAAATATAAGGTCATTATAATCATTTAAGTCTCAGAAACTCTGGAATCCAAATCGTTTATTTTTTCAGGTAAGGAAACTGAGTCTCGGAGAAGAGAAATGACTTGAAAAAAATAATTCAGGTGATTAGTGCCAGGCTGGAATCTCAAATGCATGTGTCCCTACCATATAACTCTTCCCTTATCCATAAACCTAGATGGAAAATAGACACAGAGTTTTATTAATATCACAATTCCAATATTCTGTTTAATAAATATTAGAGAATTCCTAGTAGATTAATATAACTCATGTAGGGGGTGATTAGAACTCTACATTTAAAATCAAATGCATGGTGTATGCATATTGCATGAATATTTCTAAAAGGAGAATCCTTGTTCTTACCTCTAGTGTTAACTGAATTTAACAGTAGTGTTTATGTATGATTTTAATAAGCCTGGAGGAATTAAGGAAATAATATGTTTTTAATGCATTAAAAAAATAAACAGTAGAACACTTTGCTGGAGTTTAGAAAATCGGAAGAGCTGCTGGCAGAAATTCAACTGAATTAAAATTTGGTGAACATCACAAAAAAGGTCTGTGCATTGATATTTTAAGCATACTAAATTGTGATTTCAAACACATTCCTGAGAATTCATTAAAAACATATTTCCATTCTATTTTAAAGTAATATTTAGGAAGTGCAATTGGACTTTGCTTTAAGGAGTGATGCATTTCTACACTTTTATGCATAGTCCTTTAAATCAAATTTATAAACATATTAGCTTTAAAAAGCTCTCAGTTTCTACATTTGTCAAAAACATAACACTTAAAACCTCCTGGGTTGTATTTCCAGGTCCCTATTAGGTAAAAAACTATCTAATTTTATTATAAAACTTTATAGGCTTCAGGGGCTGGGTCTAAACACAAGTTAGCTATTAATTCATCAGGGTTACTAGATTATCTAGCTTCTTACAGTAATAATAGTGGTAATTAACATTTGTCCATGTTTCCCATATGCCAGTCACTTTGCAAGACACTTTTAAAAATTATCCCATTTAAATACTACTATTCTGAGGCAGATATTAATATTCACCTTCACAATCATGAAAATGAAGTGTTCAGGGAACATCTCCTATCTCCTTTAAATGAAGAAGACCTGTCTAATTTTTTTCTTTTACATCACACTTCCTTGTTTATGGTCTCATTTCAATATTGCTTTTGGTAATATGGTTAACTTAAATCTTGAAAAGGAGGGTTATGTAATATTTGTGAACTTCAATATGTCTCCTGGTTTTAGGAAAAAATGAACACTAAAATGTACTTGGGAGACAACTGGAAAATTTGAATATAGACTTTTAGTAGGCAAAATTAGAAAGTGACCATTAAATTTCTTCAGTGTGATAACAAAATTGTAATTATATAAGAGATTGCCCGTTATTTTTGGAGATTGTTGCTGAAATATTCAGGCATATGTTATGGTGTTGCAAATTACTTTGCAGTGGTTCAGGAAATAAAACAATTATGGCTCTGGCAGTATATTAAAACATGGACTATGGATATATTCTGTACTTGTATTTAAAGTTTTCTGTATGTTTATTTTTTCAAAATGAAAAATGAAAGACAAATAATATTTTCTATGTTCTTGTTTTGTGGAGGCATCACAGATTTTAGAGGCCATATAATTTATGCTTTTATCCCAGAATACAATTCTGCTTGTAACACCCCTGACCAATAATGCTTCAGCCTCTCCTTTGGACATGAAAATTTTACCAGTAAAAACCGAAAGAGTAAATGAGATTCATGACCTGCAAAAGTAATCCTTACTTAATAGACAAATGTGGCTATAGACTCTTAGAAAACAAATTCATCTAAGATCTTAGAGTCTGTTGTAATGATTGAAATTTAAATAAATTTGGTGGTAGCATAAGTCTTTCTCTAAAAAGAAAGGGTCTTTTTTTTTAAATATTTACTTTATTGTTGTTCAATTACAGTTATTTGCATCCTCTCCCCTCCCCTCCTCCCTTCCCCTCCTACCCCACATGCCCCCCCCAGTCTCCCTGCTCCCCCTTAGTCCTGTCCATGTGTCCTCTACAGTGATTCCTGAAAACCCTTCTCCCCATTGTCCCCTCCCCCCTCCCCCCCTGCTATTGTTAGACTGTTCTTAATTTCAATGTCCCTGGTTATGTTTTGCTTGCTTTCTGCTTTTGTTGATTATGATCCAGTTAAAGGTGAGATTATATGGTATTTGTCCCTCACTGCCTGGCTTACTTCACTTAGCATAATGCTCTCCAGTTCCATCCATGCTGTTGCAAAGGGTATAAGCTCCTTCTTCCTTTCTGCTGCGTAGAATTCCATTGTGTAAATGTACCATAGTTTCTTGATCCATTCATTTGTAGAAGAAACCCCAGAAAGAATGATAAACAAAACAGAGGCAAGCCAACTATCAGATATTGAGTTCAAAGCATTGATTATCAGGAAGCTCAAGAGGCTCGATGAGCTCGCAGAGAATTTCCAGAAACTACAGGGAAACTACAATGAACTCACTGCAAACTATGTCAGCATGAAAAAGGAAATAGAAACTATCCAAAAGGGCCAAGTGGAAATGAAGAATACAATATCTGAACTAAAGAACACAATAGAAGGAATCAAAAGCAGGCTCAATGAAGCAGAGGATCAGATCAGTGAGCTGGAAGACAAGGTAGAAAAAAACACCCAAAAAGAGCAGGACCAGGAAAAGAGACTCAGAAAGAATGAAGAGGTATTAAGGGAAATGCAGGACAACATGAAACATAATAATATTCATATAATAGGGATACCAGAAGGGGAAGAAGAAGGGCAAGGAATAGAAAGCGTGTTTGAAAAAGTAATGATGGAAAACTTCCCGAATCTGATGAGAGAAAAAGTCACACAAGTCCAAGAAACACAGAGAGTCCCAATCAATAGAAAGGGTCTTAACCTAAAGGCGGTGCTCTGCATGGAGCCTCTACACATGGTGCTGGTGAGGGGAGCCATCAGCACACTGACAGGAGCATCCCAGTCCTTTGAAAGATGTAAGCTTAGCATGGTCACATATTTTTTGCAATATGTATTTTAGCTATATGGTAAACACCAGTCCTTTAAAATATTTCCTCTGGTTCTTTTCTCCCCAAAACAGGTGAGTTTTCATAAGTTATCTTTTAAAATAGACTGTCTCAAAGAGAACACATTTTATGTATACACTATATGTATATTTTGATCTAAATAATCATATACATGCATATACATACATTTTTAATCAAAACATTGCAAAGTTTTAGACAAATTTAAATTTAATCACATTGTATTTTATTTAGATCTTCACTCCAGATTGTTAAAACACTTTTGTCTTTCGGTGCTGCCAGGACTGACAAGATAGAAATCCTCATGTTTTTAACCTACCTTCACATATCAAAGGAAAACACAAAACATAAATAGTATAAAGCTTGGGAGAAACTCGAACAAGCTTTAGAAACAAGCTGATTCATTTTTATTCAGAAGAGTGCCTTTAGCATTTGACGCAGACCTCAGTAACTATTACTTGGCATACAATTTAAGTAAGTTTGGTTACCTGAATTCCATGCCCCAATTGATAACAAATTGAAAGCAGAGAGAAGGTGTGCTGGTCTGACCCCAAGGAAGGAAAAGAAATTCCATCAAAGAGGAGACAAATAGCTCAGATAATTGGGGGCCTTTCCATTTATGAATCAGCTTCCCTGCGCAAATCAGGACACCTCCATCCTGTTGCTGTATTACAACATAGTACGGTTATGTTTGGTCATAATACTGACAGTGACCAGCTGCAGCATCATCACCAGCACTTCCTGATCTGCTGCTGATAGTGGAATATTATGGCACCATGCCTGCTCTCAAGGAACATTTTAAAAAATACATAATTTGTACTCTTCAAAAAGAGAAAGTAACTGACACAGTCTACAGTAGACTAGAAACTGTCACAAGTAAATACAATGTCAAACCATGGTTTTAATTATAAAATAAAAAAGAATGTTAGTGGAAACATTGATGAAGTCTATAGTTTAATTAGTTGTATAATACCAATGTTCATTTCTTAGGTTTTTTTTTAAATTAATTTTTTAAGTATAGTTGGTAAACAATCTTACTATGTTAGTTCCAGGTGTGTGAGGGGGCACCATCCCAGAAAAACTCCAGAGTTTATTTAGAAAAAAATGTGTATTGATTCTTACACATTTAAACTTCAGCCACCTTCAATGTACTCTCCATTTGATGCAGTATACCTAGTGAGACATGTTTTCCACGGCTCAAAACCATTTTGAACTGTCAATTTTGATGTGTTTTAGTGCTTGTGCTGTGTTTTGGTTCTTTCCACATCAGCAAAATATTTCCCTCTGAGGATAATATTTCATCTGGGTAAACAACAAAAAAAATCAGTGGGGGAAAGATTGGATGATAGGGAGGGTGGGGCACGGGGGTCATGCTGCTTTGGGTCAGAAACTGCTGAACAGTCAGTGCCATGCGGGCAGGGGTGCTGGTAAATCACCCATCGTGAAATGGGCCAACATGTTGGAAGAGTCTTCAGAACAATTCACTGAAGCCAAACACAGCCTCTCACAGCAACGCCGTCTGGTACGCTGACACAGGTGGGTTGCTAGGACACTCAACTAGCAGTACAAGGGACCCGCACTCTAGAAGATAATTCCGTTGTGTGTGTGTGTGTGTGTATGTGTGTGTTCCCACCTGGTACAACATAGTGATTCAACATTTTTATACCTTATAATGGGATCATCCCTCTAGTTCTAGTAATTATCTGTCACTTTGCAAAGTTACCGCAATATTATTGACTATATTTCCCTTCTCCTTTCCACCCATCTCCTCCCCCTCCCCCTTCTGATAACCATCCCTTTAGTCTCTATATGTTTATTTTCATTTGGTCTTGTTTGGCTTGTTTTTAGAGTCTACATATAAGTAAAGACTTATGACATTTGTTTTTCTCTGTCTGACTTATTTCATTTAACAGAATACCCTCTAGATCCAACCATATTGTTGCAAAGGGCAATATTTCATTCTTTGTATCGCTGTATAATATTCCATTTTATTCATATACCGCATCTTCTTTAGCCATCTATCTATTGATAGGCACCTAGATTGCTTCCATATCATGACTATCATAAATACAGTGAACATAATCTCTTCAACAAGTAGTTTTTGTGAAAACTGGGCAGATACATACAAAAAACAGAAACTCTTTATATACAATAACAAATTCAAAATGGTTTAAAATTTAAAGGTAAGACCTGACAGCATTAAACTCCTAGAAGAAAACATAGGAAGTAAACAATCTGACATCAGTCTGAGTAATATCTTTTAGAGATGTCCTCTCAAGCAAAGGAAACAAAACAAAATAAACAAACGGGACTACATCAAACTGAAAACCTTCTGCTTGGAGAAAGAAATCTTCAACAAAACAAAAAGGCAACACACTGAATGGGTGCATATAGTCATGTATAATACATCCAATAAGGAGTTGATATCCAAAATATATAAGAAATTCATGTAACTCAATAACAAAAACCAATCTGAGCAAGATGGCAGAGGACATAAAAAGGTATTACTTAATTGTGACAAAGAGACCTTAGTCTTGCAAGAGATCAACATTAAGAGACACTGAGTGAAGGGTTTATGGAAATTCTTTGTGCTATAATTGTAACTTTTCAATAATTCTAAAAATAATTCAAAACAGAAACTATATACCCCACTTATCAAAATGCATCAGAAATCACATAGCACTTTATTTCTTTGTGGTCCCCTTTATTTTAGTCCCACATTCTTACTTTGCCCTTTCTCTCACATGTATTCTCCTACAAGAAAACACTGAGCTTTTTAAGCAAAGTTTTTCAGTATTGTCTAATATGTATTCACCCATCAGAGCCTCACCTCCATCACTGTGCAACCTATTTTCCTGAAGCTAGCATCTTCTTCCTAAAAGAATGTCTGAAACTATTAAAATATTTTTCTCCCTGCTAGAGATCTTTTTAGTGAGGAAATAAAAAGGAATGAAGGTAAAAATAAACAAGAAATCAATCATTAACCTAAGATTATAGATACCCACCAAAGTTAATATGAATGTTCATTTATACACTGAGAAGCTATAGAAGTCTACCTAGTTTGGATAATGAAAGCCTTCTTTAAAGAAGGCTTTGCTATATCTTAAAGTTGGTATAATAATAAGCAGCTTTTGATATAGGATGTTTAAGTGGGTTTTTATACTGTTACTGAACCCAACCAGTAGGGGGATCCTACTGCTCCCACTTACCAGACAAATCTCCAAAGATGGAGTTCAGTGGAAAAGAAAGGAATCTTTTATTTAGTGGCAAGTTTCTACCTAGAATATCTGGTTAACAAAAGTAAGGGGAAAGGAAAAGTCAGAGTAAGACATCGAAGATAGCTATTTAAACATGTGTCCTTACAACTACTACATAGGTTCAAGAACCGAAAATAACATGAGCAAAAACCTGTTCACACTGCTAAGATTACCAAGGTCTTTGGAAATAATGGCAAGTTTGCGCCTCAAAGCTCGTTCCCTCTAAGACACCCAACAAAAAATCACCGTGTCAACCTCTGCCAGGTCAGTTCATGGTTACGCCAGGAACCTCTTCTCCCACTCCCAAAGTATCATGAATGTAGGTGGCTTGGCTGGTCTCCAGTTGCTGCCCAGCTTCAGGCATCTTTCAGAGTCTGTGGCCCCAGACCTCCCCATTCACAGGCCTGCCCTGGTGACCACTGGCACACCCCCTGCCCAGGGGAGGGGAAAGAACCAACTGCCTTTTTGCTTTCCAGCACACTCTGTTTTAAAAGTCCTCTCCCAGAATCCCATGCACCCAGAAGCCACTGAGAGTGTCCAGTCTTCTGACCAATGAGGGCCAGTGTCCGCCACATTTGCCTTTGTCCCTCTTCTGGCCACGATGTTCAGCAAGGGGGCAAAGTCTCCAGTCACACATGTGCAGCTCAAACCCCTCCCCCCATTTCGTGGTGGGGGGTCGCTATGTTCCCCCATCGCAATACCACATTAAATAAAATGTCCAGATTGGTCTTGCTAAGAGGAACTCCACAAGAGTAAGGCAACTACATGAAGGAACCTGTGCTACTCCACCCCAGATCTACCTCCCCTTTGGGTATGCTTTCCTAATATCCATGGCCACTATGTGCTGATTTCACTTGAGGGCCAGAGGGCCTCGACCTAATTCCTACCTAGCAACTTGTTTGTGTGGACAAATAAAATAAGTTTTAACTACCTATGGACAACCAACATGAGATCAAATTTTATATGTATAACAACATGAAACAATGCGTTAAAGATTAAAACGGTAGTCAGATGCAGAGTAATAAGGTCTTGATAAAGGAGCATGTCAAATCTGACTCATTATTCCATCCAAGTAATTTTGACCCTCTTCATTGTGGAAATCATTTCACTATCTATCACTGACCCCCCCAAGCATTTCACAGGACATTGTTGTGTTCCAAATATAACCGCAGATGACAAGTCCCAGAGAAAAGGGTTGTTTCTATTGCAGCTCCCTGAGCACCCACTTCTACTATCAATGGCTCCCTGAGCACCCACTTCTACAATGGCTTGATACTGGGAATGGTAGTGAGTCTTCAGAAGAGACTAAATGTACTTACAAGTGTAGCCTTATGGGCTCCAAAAGTGCCCCATCCAAATG